>AYEL01084377.1:0-77642 GCA_000484575.1 Olivierus martensii
GATTCACCGCCAAGTAGCACCATGCCGAACTGTTCCGAAGCCGAACTCTTCCGACCAATCAGCGAGAGGCTCCGACTTTAGCCCGTAACCGACGATGTGGCGGTCACCGTGGTGAAAAGTTGATGTCTCCTCGCTACAAAAATAAGATATTCTAGACCAGGGGTGGGGAATCTTTTTATGTCCGCATGGCAATAATTTTTAAATTTTTCATATTTTGAAATGCTCGCGTGTCAGAATCATTACTGATTGTGAGTAAAGGAAGAGTAAATAATACAATATTTGTTTTAATTGGAAAAATTTTTTATCGATATAGTAATAAATAAATTATTAAATATACATTAACTACTAATAGGAAAACATAAATGAACAACAAAAGATGCAAACTGTATATTAATTTTACAAGAAATATTAAATACAGTATATTAAAAATTAAAATACACTGACGGAAAAAAAATCCCAACACCAAGAAAAAATTATTGTAGAGTAATGAAATTTGGACAATGCATTTGTGTAGTTAACATGTTTAATTGATTAAATTGACACTAGAAATGACATGTTTGCTGATGAGTTAGAAATAGTCGTTACTTTTTTCCCGTGGAAGTTTGAAAAAGCACTTTTCTGCTATTATTTAAGCTCGAAGAAAGAATATTCAACTGTAAGGTTAGTCTTATCAATAACATACCGAATTCTACAGGATTAGCCAGCCAATAATATTTTTATTGTTTCTTTGTAGTTTGTTTTATGGCAATTCAGCAATCAAAACTTTCGCTTAGACCTATGAAAACTCACTGGCTTTAAAATATCTGTTTGTTCCAGCAACTTCTGTGCCTGCAGAACGGTTATTCAGCAAAGCAGGCATAACTATCTCCAAAAATAGGAGAAGTTTAAAGCCAAAACATTTGAATATGTATTTACTTTTAAGTTCATTGTCAATAGAAGAAATGGATAATCTTGTACGTATTGCATTTCAATAAAATAAACGTTTGATTGATTGGACTTAGGAACATTTTTTAGTTAGAAATACTATCGTAGAAAAATCGATTTAATTTTCTCTAACCATCGATGAATTTTAAAATAATCGATGCATCGACGATCGGTAGTTTCTTGGCCATCGCACGGCCCTAATATTAATCGATAGATAATTAATTATTCTCTTTCTTTTAATTTCTTTTAATTTTCAAGATAGTTCATTTTCTGGCTGTGAATAATTTTAATCAAAATAAGCGAAATGGATAATTATACGATCCCGTACATGTTATGATTGTCTGATATAGTACATTATGATAATACTAATAACTTTGTAAAATATGTTTATAGAAATTTAATAAAAATTACAGTTTAATTAATCATATTTAAATATATATCAATTAAAACAATTTATAAAATTAAGAATATTTATTGTTATATGCATTAAAGGGAAATGTTTGGATAACGATTTACTAAAACATTTTATATTTCTTGAATATTAATAATATAAAAGCATACAGTAGGATTAATAAATTTCTTGAAATATTTTATAAAATATTTCTGCAAATCAACCGCTAATTTAACAGATCTTTAAAAAATATCTAATGTTTTTATTTTTATGAAGAAAAACTTCTTTAAAATATAAAGACACCATTGAGTGAAATATATTTTATTGTCAAAAATGAGATTGAAAACATGGAGTTCATTACAAGAAAAATTATTTATAATGAGGGTTTCTAGATCCGTAAAGAAATCTTTTAGTAATAAATTTGTATGAATATCAAGTGCAGATGCTGGAGAAACCAATGGCAAGAATTTTATGTTATTCATTCTATCTTATATTATTCGATTTAATATTAAAAGTCTCCATGTTGTAACTAAATTCCAATTACTACGAAAGAAGACATCAGAAACATTCTGTACTGAATGAGAATATCTTTTAAGACAATTCCAAATTACTGCTAGCTATTGTTTAGTTCAAACATTAAAAGAAGCTTATTAAAATAATAAAAAACTTAAGTAATTAATCATTCTATATAAATAATTATATGTTAATTTTTGCGAAAGAATTCCTTCAGATTAAATGCATAAAAATTTCAAATCATTAAATTTATATAATCTTCGCTTTGTTTAATTCGAATGTAAAACTTAAATAACTGTTTGAAAAATATGAAAACTTTTTAAAGAAGAATTTTTTTGATTAGCCTTTATCGATTCTATTAATAATAAGTCTACGATATATAATTTGACTTTATTTTCAGGTGTGTTTAGTTTCATTTGAATTTATCTCTGCTATATTGTGCAAGTTCAATAACAGTTTTACGTTGGATATATGATCTTTTTTTGTAGTAGAATAATATTAATTTTAACCATGGTTATATTGGAATTAATAATTTGCTGTCGATTGTGGTACAGATTCATCTACAGCAGTGTTTCCCAAACTTTTAACATATGTGTACCCCTTCTATAATTTTCGTAACGCTGAGTACCCCTCGTCAAAAATATGGATGTATTTTAACGAAGTAAGTTGTCTCTGTAACGAAATGCGATATATTCACGCCGTGTCACACTGGACCATCTCACGCCTCACAAGACTGTCTTGACTTGATTCATGAGAATATAGAATTAGGCTCAGCTAAGCACGATGCAGTGCATATCCCCACCAAACTTCGGTGCAACGCGTACCCCCACCAAACTCTTCCCGTACCCCTGGGGGTACGCGTACCACACTTTGGGAAACACTGATCTACAGCATGTAAATAGAAACCTGAAAACTTATAAGAATTTACTTTTATCTAATATTTAGAATTCCTTTCATATTACACACAGATATTGAGAAACTATCTTTAAAATTATAAATAATTATTCTATAAAAATATCCAAAGTTTGTAAAAAAGTAAATGAGAGAAAAGGTAAAATAAGAAATCCTATCAAATGCGATGCTGATATTTCCACACAAATATAGTGTATCAAAGAAGCTAGATTATAAATAATTACACTGTGTAACAGTATTTTGCTTCCTGGGTAGAAAGTGTTATTTCCTGATAACTTATACCTAAAAAGTATAGAAAATGGCTATTATTCCCCACAAACTTTGAGATATTCATCCATTTACTTTCTTCATTTTTCTCTTCATTTCCTTTCCCGCACTTAATAAACTGGTTACTACTGATATGTATGAGAATCCATATTTTGATTCTGACCACTAGCAACTACCAACAATTCATATGTACTATCAACCATCTGATTCCATATTTTATTATAAATCAGGTTTATGAAAGAACTGAGAGGCAAGAAGCTGTCAATTACATTTCATGCCATTGTATCGAAATTTTGTTTAAACTTCGAGAAAGAGAGAATCAACTAGACAAACTGAAAAAAGTAAGAAAATAACTCAAAATTCAGAGTGAAAAAATTTAAGGTATGAAAGTTTTAATTTTTAATTTGATAGGCATCATAAATTCTGAATATAATATTATAAAATATGATTGAACTTATACTGAACAATTCGAATTTAATTTAAAATTGTACCACATTGCATTTATGAATAATTAGTTTAATTAGAAAAGAAAAAACACAGACCTGTTTCTAAAATCTTAGTGTATATAAGGTTATTAAAAGAAATTTGTTTCAAAACTTTCGATTTCTTTTTAAATAAGAGAAATATTCTGCACAGAATCTAATAACACCAGTAAAGTTGTTAGAAAGTATTTCACTTAAGGCTACACTTGAAAATTTTAAATTGTAGGCCCCTGTGGGTAGGGGTTAGAATATACCCACCGTCTGACCCCGCGTGTCGTAAAAGGCGATTTTAAATTGTATAATATAACAACCAATTCCTATAACTTCGTAAACCTTCCTTCCGATGGCGCATGTACGTGATCCTGTTGTCCTGTGCGTCATTCGGGGGTTGAGCATGTATGATCCGGCTTAGCTATCCTGCCAGGTTCCTGCGAACTTGCCTTCTCTTGTCTTTTCCTCTTCCATCCAAGTTCTTGTCCGTCCTCCTTTTGTCCTCCTCGACGTGGACTTTTGTAGCTCGGGGATTAGTTAGCTCTTTTGTGTTAGTAACTATCATTAGGTGTAGCCCCTCTGTCCTAAGGGGTTTTTCTTGGCTGGGTGACTAATAATGTGCTATCGCTATGTATGTTAGCCCTTCCCTTTGCTGGAGAGAACTCTCCTTTCTAAGGATACTATCTCCAACACCACCTTGTCTTCCGCGGGCGGTGAGTACTGTAGCTTCCTTCCGGTGGTGCATGTACGTGACCTGCTGTCCTGTGCGTCATTCGGGGGTTGTACATGTATGACCCGGCTTAGCGATCCTGCCGAGTTCCTGCGAACTCGCCTTCAAATATGATTGAACTTATACTGAACAATTCGAATTTAATTTAAAATTGTACCACATTGCATTTATGAATAATTAGTTTAATTAGAAAAGAAAAAACACAGACCTGTTTCTAAAATCTTAGTGTATATAAGGTTATTAAAAGAAATTTGTTTCAAAACTTTCGATTTCTTTTTAAATAAGAGAAATATTCTGCACAGAACCTAATTACACCAGTAAAGTTGTTAGAAAGTATTTCATTTAAGGCTACACTTGAAACTTTTAAATTCCATAATATAACAATCAATTAAATTTTGCGAGGATTTCTAGAATTTGGCTGAAATCGAAGTGTAGTATTTGGGAAAGTCTCTTGGATGGGTTCTTAAGAAGGACTTAAAAGGGGAATTTAACCCCCAACCAGTGGGTTGAGTCGAAACTTGCTGCACTTGGTCTGGCTGGGGTCGGGGGTGGGCCCCGTGCAATTTCTAGAATTTGGCTGAGATCAAAGTGTAGTATTTGGGAAAGTCTCTTTGATGGGTTCTTAACAAGGACTCGAAAGGGGAGTTTAACCCCAACCAGTGGGTTGGGTCGAAACTTGCTGCACTTGGTCTGGCTGGGGTCGGGGGTGGGCCCCGTCTTGGCGGGTAATCCAAGGTGTTTAAGACCCTTTGGGGTTAAAACACCCCTTTTGGGATGAACTAAACCTCCAGCTGGAAGGTCCGGTTTCCAGGTAGTCAAAAAGCGCCTTCGGGTGCAAATAAACTTTTCTTGGGTGGGTGTAGTTTATTTGTTATTAAAATTATCTGTTTCACTATTATAATCTTAATATCTTTGTTAATGAATATTATTTAAGAGCCGTATAAAGGACAATGGTAGGAAATGTAACGTCAAACGATGTGACGTCATTAGGTCGTAAGCAGGTTGCTAGAGCGACGTATCCTGCAGACATGCGCAAAATGTAATATAGTGACATTTACAATCGACCAATTAACTTAGACTTATTTTCTCTCGCACTGCCTCCTCGTTTGTTGACATCATAGCAGACGAAGAGATCGAAGACGATATTTTGTTAGCAGTATATGTTACTATTTGCATGAAAAAAGGCAGCTCACCTCTCAAAAGGCATCGAGGACTTGACAGAAAATGGATTCGACGTCGTGAGAAGAGAGGAACCATGAATACAGTGGTTCAAGAGTTGCATGTCGAAAATATTTCATCATATCGGTATTTATGATTATTTTAGTTGATAAAAATGCTTCAAATAAATTTTTTTGATTTCAATATGATGTAGTTATTTCATAATATTACGACAATAATAATATATTATATCAATATTATCATATTACATTCCACTCGTTCGATAGTTGGGACTCCAACTTTGCTCGTCCAAACGAAATTAGCGCGCTTTCTACCCGTCATTCTTTGCGATAACGTTTATTGCGCATGACCGTCGGCACTTGGTCGTCGAAAATATCAAACAAGACAGATAAACCTATGGTCGCCGGCCACGCCTCCATTGATGACGCAAAATGACGAAGTACCGATGAAATGTCGACAAAAGCTACCGGCCTTATACAGCGCACCGTGTTATAGGAGGGATATCTGCACTAAAAACTTATTAGAAAACAATAATTAAACGAATAGCATAACAGAGTTAAAAATGAACGTTTGTTTTGCATTTAAAGTTTGTAAATCCCCATAAACGCTCAAAATTTCTATTTTTCCAATCGGATAAAATTTATTTCTATCAGTTCTAATTACTGTACTGATATAGCGCAGCAAATGTAAATATTACTTCAATTTTATATTGAAATAATTAATAAATACCTTTTATTAATTTAAATTCGTTATTGCCGTCTATAACGAAAAAACGCTTAGAAAATATAAACAAAATGTTCTTATTATGACTAATTATTCATAACTAACATATTGAGTCAAAAATAATAATAATTTTTGAATATTTTGATATAACACTGCAACATCTACCGATAATTTTCTCATACTTGTCGAGAAATATTTCTGAATGGCTCAAATAAAAAAAGTGATGAAATTCTCAAAACCTGAACTACTGTATCTTGGAAAAAAAAATCATTTAAGAATTTAATAATAGAAGTTATGCTTATTTATTTACTATTACCAGCCCTCAAAAGTATTTTTGAAATATATCAATTAGTGTAACTATTATAATACTGTATTTTATTTATTTATAAAAAAATTGCAATGCATAATATAATAGTGATAAGGGCTACCAATTCTGATGGTAGCCTAAAATTTTCATGAATCTTCTCAGTAATCTTTTGTTTTTCGATATTTTACATGAATATCTGAATAAAGAAATAGATAAAAGTATATATTTGTATCACTACAACAACAAACATAAAGAGACACCACTTCTTCTCGTTGTTATAATTTATATAAAAGATGTAAAATAAAATTCTAATTTAATAATTTTATTTTCAATTTTTTCAACATCCTATCTCTGGTATTATGTGATTTACATCTACCTTTAGCGGGTTGCTTATAGAACTATCCACCGTCAAGGCACAAGTCATAAGTCTTGCTTAATAATGAAGTAAAATAAAATTCTAATTTAATAATTTTACTTTCAATTTTTTCAACATCCTGTCTCTGGTCTTATGTGATTTACATCTACCTTTAGCAGGTTGCTTATAGAACTATCCACCGTCAAGGCACAAGTCATAAGTCTTGCTTAATAATGACAATATGCTGCTACATAAGAATGCGGTGTATTTGAGTCTTGGAAGTGATCAATGAATAGAAATATGGCTTGGTGTTATCTCTAAATTATATGATTAATAAGAATCTTATCGATCAATTTCTTTTCTTAGGTTAATTCTGAATTTTGCTGAAGGTGATTTACTAAATGAATGAGAAGAGGAAAGGATACACACGATACATGGTTTTTCAAAGTTCAATCATGATCATTATTATGACTCGATCTAGATAATACCGCTAGAATGATATTATCTGAAAAATCTAAACTATTATTAATGAATTAAAATCATTATCACATTCAGTTAAAGCAGACTTGGCCATACAAACTTACGGATTAAGATAAGATCTTCGAAAGCATGGTGCCATTCCGATATTTTAGACTAATTAATGCAAATAAATCTTATTTAATATAATAGTTTTGCAGAAAATAAACAATAATTTATTAGATTTTAACATGATTTGAAAATAAAAGATTTTTCCGAGAAACGTGAGCATAAACTTTTATAGACCCTATTGATAAGCAGTAATTTTTACATAAAAGGTAAAATTTTTTCAATTAAGATTAATAACTTCATTAAATTTTGGATGAGAGATAATCTATGTGTACTACAGAAAGTGAGCATTCAATCATTTTAATCAATATGCGAGTAGCCTAATGATTTTTGGCCATATTTCGCAGAAGAGAACTGGTGTTCGTGTGCGTTTATGTGTGTATTATTATATGAGTATTTCACATAGATCTTATGCGGATAAAAAAGAAAAAAGAATTCACTAAAATATTTCGTTATGACTAATATTTTGCAAACATATAACAGGTTATAATAAATTTTTTATAAAATATTTCTGTAAATTAATTTTTTATTTAAATTTTATTAATAATGTGTTTAATGTTTTTAGTTTTCAGAAGGAAACTTCATTTTTAATTAAAGACACCGTTACAAATAATAACATTGTATTGTATAAAAATGACACTCAAGTTTATATTTTAAGCATATCACAATAGAACTTTTATGCCATTTTGGTGCAATAAAAAATTATTCCATAGGTAAATAGGTGTAGAATAGGTTAGTGCAGAAGTTCGAGCAACTTATTATAAATTGTTAGTTGTAATTATATATTATTCTGTTCGGTCTTCCATATTTGAATTTCCACATTCAATGTAATATTAAACGTCACCATATTGTAATTAAATTCGTACATTGTTTAATAATAATTACAATATGGCAACTTTTAATGGATAGGAATTTTTTAAGACAATTCAGAATCACACAGAATTTATAAATTTTAATACATTTATAAATTATAAATTCCCTCCTGTTTGGGCTTTGCATGGGTACTTTTCCCCGATCGCTATCCAATGGCAGGAAAAAATGGTTCAAGGCGGGCTTGCCATGAATCCAGTGTCCGTATGTGGTCTCATCGCAGGGCCTAGTGATAAACATGACTACCGCCAGTAGTCATGATCAGTATAGTCACCCGCCAATGAACCTCTCAAGTGAAGAACGAGACAACTACCAAATGGTACAAGATGACCCCTTTAGTCTTTTTTTCGACATGCGGAGTCAAAAGTTGAGTACATTCTACCCCCTTACCTAAAGGAATGATTACAAACACTTCATTTAGAAAATTAAGAAAGGTTTGTTATGAATGATGCTGGTGTGTAAATATCTTTGCCTTATATAATATGTTAGAGTTAAATATCAAATATTACAAATAAAATTCCATTCAGTGGATTATACTCCAAGGTATTTAAGAAAATGCTTAATTTCTATAAATATTCAAATAAAATTTAAACATATACTAAAATATGCTAATCGTTTACGTTTATATTCGCCTTATTGGAATGCAAAAATTAAGTAGTAGCCGTAAAATTTCATTATTAAACTATCTTCTACAATAATGAGTCTGTTATCCCAAGCAGACATGATTAACTGGTATTATCTTTGAATTATCACGATAATATATACAATGGTGACTCATTCAAATAATTACAGAAGGATAATCGTAATTACATATTTTCAATAAGCAAAATGAATTTACATTTCGTAATTAATAATTATAATTAAAACATAACATGGTTTTAATAAAAGTTTTGGATATTTTTATAAAATATTTTTGTAAATTAATTTATTCTTTAAATATGTTTAATTATCTTATTAGAATGTTTGTATTTCTGAAAGAAATTAGTTTCGAACATGAAGACACCGTTGAGACTAATGACAGATTATGTTATAAAAATTATCATTCACTTATTACTAATTAGGGTATCGGAAAGAGAAGCGGATCACTAATTAGGGTAGAGTAAGCAATGTTTTGATTAGTTTTGGAGTGTTATTTAATTTGATAAAGAAATATTAAAAGGTGTAGAAGGGTTAGCAACTGCAGGCTGTTATATTTTCCCTTCTAACTTTCATATCTGAATTTGCGGGTTAATATTGAAAGTCGCCATGTTGTGCTTAAATTCCAATATTTACAAGAGTAGATATTATAAATATTGCATAATAGATGAGAAATTTTAATATAATTGAAAGTCAAGGATAGCTGTTGGCATAGGTCAAGCTTTACATAAAACTTGTTAAAACGATAAAAACTTAACTAGTTAATAAGCCTATACAAATAAGGAAAGACTTTTAACTTTTAGGAAACAGTTCCTGCAGATTAAATGCATAAAAATTTTAAATTATAAAATTAAAATAGTTTTCAATTTGTTTAATTCGAAATATAAATAATTGTTTGGAAAATATGAAAAATTTTTATTTGCATTTATTGATTCTATTAAATATAATTCTATCATTTATAAATTTATAACATAAAATAGAGGTCCTAATTCATAATTATGAATAGTGAATTTTACTGATCCACTTCTTTCAAGATTAGTATTAATTAATTTATATACAGTCAAACCTCACGATCTTAATTCGTTCCTGAAGATCATTCGTAAACCGAAACTATTTTCTCCATCGGAATTAATGTAAAATGGATTCATTAGTTCCTAAATCCCAGATGATTGCTTAGGCTATATAAACTTTTACAGCAGTATTTTGTGCACAAGTTATTAACACAAAATCAATGAAAACCGTTAATCTGTCACAAAAAACATAAACAGAACACTAAGCACACTAAATATAGAGGAAAACTTAATTTAGTTTTACCGTACCTGTAAGAAGGAGAGTTGACGACGAAAATGGAAGGTGCTGAGGAGGTGAAATATTATTGATTGGAAGAGGATTCTTTTTCTTTTTCTTTCTCTTGGCACCATTCGACTCTCTTTCAGACCCACTCGGCCTCTGTCTCACTAAAAAGATGTCCAATGTAATTTTTTGTCTACGTTGTAAAATGTTTCTAAAGTGACGCATGGCATTATCATTGAAAATGTTTGTTGACGGCTTATGTGTTCGTAACTCGAGACGCAGTACGTCATCCCAGACGTTTTGTGTTCAGAAAATTTGTTCCTAAACTCGAATTGTTCGTAATTCGAGACGTTCGTGAACCGAGTAAAAGTACATAAATTCTTTAAACTGGTGGTTATAAGAGTTTCTGTATTATTCGTATATTTGCATTGAATTTTTAATGGAAATTTATATACTGTGTTTACATAAATTTTGAAAAACTTTATGGCTAAAGAATATAAGAAATTCAAATTTAAAAGGTATAAGTTAAAATATTTTATAAATGTCTTTGAAAAGAAGTATAAAATATCATACACTCTCAAGTCTATTCCCCATTTTCTTATTTTTAATAGAATGACATATTTTTAATTTATGAATATTTGGTGCAATTTGTAGAAAATTTTAGATATAGTAGAAACATTAAAAAATGTTGGATGAAGGAGAGTTCAAGAAAATTCATTTTTAAGATTCAAGAAAATTTTTACTAAAGTTAAGGCTTTCCAGTAAAGAGAGAACCGCTAATGCTAACAAGTAAGTCTAACTAATCATCAAATAAAAGACATCACCTTAAACAAAATTGCTTATAATAAAGAATTATACTGAAATGCAATAAAATAAAACAAATGAAAGGTAGGTTATAATAATTTTTTTTATAAAATGTTACTGTAAATTAATTTTTCATTTAAATTTTATTAATGAAGTATTTGATTTTTTAGTTTTCAGAAGGAAGCTTCTTTTAAATTTAAAGACACCATTGGAAGTAATAACACTGTATTTTATAAAAATTGACATTCAAGTGTATATTTTAAATATGCTAAAAGGATTATTACTGGTTGTAGAATTTTTGTTCGTTGGTACAATAAAAAATAATCGAAGAGTAAATATGTTTAGAAGGATTAGTGCAGAAGTTCGAGAAACCAATAATAAATAATTAATTATAATTACAGTGATAGCTCGACTTACAAACTTAATTCCTTTCTTTCCGTAACTTGAAACCCAGTTTTCCATTTTATCTTATGAGAAATCAATTAATCCGTTCCCAGATTTAGAAATTTTGAAAAGAATTAAAAAAAAATATGCATTTCTGTATCATTATATATATTAATAGTCAAACGTGGCTGGCTGCTGGCAGGATGTCCCTTTTACAGTCGAACCACTATACCGATTTCTATAGATATGGTATCGTTAGAAAGGTCTAATTTTTGGATGTCTATGACAGCCAAAATTATATGTCGTTATTAATAAGTTTAAAATTAAGAAATAAAAATTGAGTTTATATTATTGCCAACAGATGGCGCTAATTGTTAGCAGCGTAGTGTCGTTATTAATAAGTTTAAAGAAATAAAAATTGAGTTTATATTATTGCCAACAGATGGCGCTAATTGTTAGCAGCGTAGTGCTAACATGGCTTATCTGATTTCTTAAGACCACTGATATCTGTCACGATAACGTCATGTCGCAGCGATGAGGACGTCAAATATTATTACATTAACATGACGTCACGATTTATTAGTTTTGTCGTGCCATAGGGGACTGCTTGGAAGACTACCGGTACGAAATACATTGGAATCCATTAATTTAGTGTCCAATTTTAACGTTTAATTTATCCAGCATACATATCAGGATAACGTAATCGCTAGTCACATTTTATTTCAGTATCGTATGACAATAATCCTAAATTATATATTTCTGATACCATAAATACTAAATGTAATAAAATATAATGTAATAAGCAAGTTTTCAACGAAATACCTCCATTTTCTTTCAAATACGAATTCCGAAAAGCATGCTGGGTAATTTGCTCTCCTACCGGCAAATTATCAGTAGTAATAAAAACAATAAAAATGAAAAAAATCGCATAATTTCGTAAAGGTAGGTCATAGGTAAACGGAAATGGTTGCATTTGATTCGGAATGTAAAACCACATCTAAGTTCATTAGAATTTCGAAATTATTTACTAAAATTATTCGAAAAATTTGACTGATAGGCCCCAACTTTGAGGCCCTGTATCTCGATAACGCGGCCTCAACGGTAAATAATAATTATATTTTTGGACTCAGCACCTCCAAATTAGGGGGTTTACTGTAAAGGGTGGCAAATTTTCGACTCCGGAAATATGATACCCGTACCTAGAATTCGCAGATGGCGCTGTAACGTAATAATGGATGCCATTTTACGATTCCCTCATCGATGGATTCCCTACACGAATTCGGAGGTGTTTTTCGTCGTTATATCCAGTATCTTGGATTATACACGAGTTCGAAGATGTTTTTATCGTTATATAAGTTACGGTATTATTAGATTAAATCACATGATTATAGTTCCACAATGAGCGGGTAATTTCTAGTAATTATTATTTTTAATTTTGAAATCTTTAGTTTTACACGCTTTATATAAAAATCATCTTCCATTAAATAAAAAACATCAATTTTCTTGCTAATTACTATTTTTAATTTTGAAATCTAGTTTTACACGCTTTATATAAAAATCATCTTCCATTAAATAAAAAACATCAATTTTCTTGTGTCTGGTTTTGTAGTTCGGTTTTCGGTTTGTTATCATCAGTTGCTTCTTTTCGTCTCTTAGGCTTTAATTGTCGATGTGAGTTAAAAATTAGTTATCCTGAGTTATTAGAGCTATTAATTAGTTAAAGAATTCGACATAACTAGTAATTATTATGTAGATCTTCAATATTATCAAGTATAAACGGCCTTTATCACATTAACAGTTATATATGCATATTTCAAAATATAAATGAGAGATTTTTATACGAAATTTATAAAAAATATTTTACAAATATAATACTAAAAAGCAACACAGTTCGTATCTCGAGAATAATTCGTATCGAAAGGTCAAAATGCGATATGAAAAAAGTTTGCATCTAGAAAAAGTTCTTATGTAAAGCTGTTCGTAAGTCGAGGTACCGCTATATATCCTGTTCAATCTTCTATATTTGAATTTGCATTATCAATTTAATGTTAAAAGTCACCGTATTGTAATGAAATTCCATCGAAAAAGTTCTTATGTAAAGCTGTTCGTAAGTCGAGGTACCACTGTATATCCTGTTCAATCTTCCATATTTGAATTTGCATTATCAATTTAATGTTAAAAGTCACCGTATTGTAATGAAATTCCGATATTCACAAAGAAGATTGCATAATGGCCGGGAATTTTTTAGGAATATTCAAAATGAATATAGAATATTTAACTTTTAATATTTTTATAAATTGTAAACTTCATCACTTTCCTCCTCTGAGGGTTTGTATAGGTACTTTTCAATCGATCGCGACCCACTGCTATGAAATTTGATTTGAGGAGGGCTTGTCCACTGGGCCGTTTGGTGTCAGTATGTGGTCCAATCACAGGCCCTACTGACGGACGCTACGACCACCAAATGGTATGAAATGATCCGTTTAGTCGTCTTTTACGACTCGAGGATCAAACGGTTGATATATTCTAATCCCTTACCCACAGGGGTGAGCGGAAACTCCACTTTATTTAGAAAATTAAGAAAGTTCTGTTATCAATGATGCGAATGTGTAAATGTCTTTATTTATACAATGTAAAAAGTTATAGTTAAATATCAATATTAAAAATAAAATTCCATTCTGTTGATTAGACTCCAAAATATATAAGATAATGCTTAATTTCTATAAATACTCAAAATTTAAACAAATAATTAAACATGCTAACTGTTCACGTTTCTATTCGCCTTATAAGAATGTAAAAGTTAAGTTGTGGACTATAAAATTTCAATACTGTACAATCTTTTAAATAAAGACAAAGATTATTTTTCCATGCAGAGCAGGATTAACTAATTTTATTCTTGATTTATCACTATAACACATTAATATTGAATACGTATATTCATAATGATTCATTCAGATAATAAAAGAAGGATAATTGCGACATCAAATTTTCAGTAAGTAAAATAATAAAAATTTTCAATGTGATATCAATCAATGGATTGCAATTTACAGTTTAATTGTTTTGTAAATAATTACTTATTGCCGCATTTTGACGTAATCGTTCTGATCAAAGAAAACGTTTGATTTTCAAGATAATTCATTATCTCTGCCAATAATTAATCGATTTTGATGAATTTAGTTTAATAGAAATCAGCTAAATGGATAATTCCAATTAATCAATGGATTGCAATTTACAGTTTAATTGTTTTGTAAATAATTTCTTATTGCCGCATTTTGACGTAATCTTCTGATCAAAGAATATGTTTGATTGTCAAGATAATTCATTCTCTCTGTGCCAATAATTAATCGATTTTGATGAATTTAGTTTAATAGAAATCAGCTAAATGGATAATTATACCACCCCAAAATGATATGTTCTGATATCGCATATTATATTAATACTAATATCTTCGTTAAATATGTTGATAGAAATTTAATAAAAGTACGAAATTTCTTTAAAGTATTGATGCTTCATCGACAGATTTCTCATTGTTCCTATATTTTATATTCAACTTTTGATGAAAATTTATATAGTTTACATAAATTTTGCAAAATTTTACCACAAAAGAATAAGAGACAATCAAATTTAATAAATATAATTAAGAAATTTAAAATATTTTTCAGGAAACAAGTAGAAAATTTTATACATCACAACTCTACTTATTTTCTTATTATGAAAAGAAGTACCTGAAGAATATAGTTGGTACTCAGATAATGTTAGATAAAGGAAAAAATAAACATTGACAAAGTTTTTCATTCAGAAAAGTTTTATAAAAGTTAAAGCTTTCCATAAAACACAAAAATTGCTAATGCCAATTAATAAAAAATCGAAAATAGACATCTAACAGAACTACTTATAATAAAGAATTATACTGAAACAATATAATCAAATGTATAAAAGATGAAAGAATACTTGTATATTATATATCGTACATTTCTTTAATTGATTCCAATATTAATATGGTTTTTGATCTGATATGTATAAATCACCGTTATTGTGTTCTAGCAAGGCTTCTATGGTGTTTGTAATCTGGATAAAAGATACGATTTAAGAATTAATTCTTTACATAATTTTCAAAGAAATAAGACCAATTATAGTGAGTAAAAAAGTTTGTAATTGGTTTATATTAATTAATAAAAGTAGTTTCCTTAATTAAGATCAAATTACGGAAAATTTAATAAAATTTCAGTTTAATTAATTATATTTAAATATATAATAAAAAGCAAGAATTTATAAGATTAAGAATATCTATTGTTATATCCATTGAAACTAATATCTGGGTAAAGGATTTAATAAAAAATTTATGTTTTGTGATTAATTAAAATATACAGCAGTTTTAACGAAAATTCTTAAAATTTTTATAAAATATTTTGGTAAATTAATTTCTTATTTAAATATTTTTGAGAATGTTTTCAGAATTTTTATATTTTTGAAAGAAATTTCTTCTAAATTTATAGACACCGTTGAGATTAATATCATTTGTTTTATAAAATGTGACATTGAGTGATATGTAATAGCTGTAGAAAAATTTCTTTCTATTTTTTCTCTTGGGTGGTTATATGTTATTATATTTAAAAGTAAATGTTTAAGAAGAAAGGATGATTTGCATAAACCGATTGCAGATGATTGTTTTTTATTCCTACTTTCATATTTGAATTTGGGTATTTCGATTTAAATGTTAAAAGTCGGTATGTTATGGTTAGATGCCAACTGCTTTGTTTGACGATTTAAGAAAATAATACGATAACATCAACCAAAATAACCGCATCTAAATTTTCACAAATATCCTGTTTTGATAATACTGTACTTGGTTTATTTTTTATTTTTTGCTTTTATTTTTATTTAAAAAAATAAAAACAAAAAATAATGGGATGTTTTTAATGGGATAAATATTAAACTGTAATTACTACTGGACTTTATCGTGGTATGCACTACAGGAAAAAGGGCATCACTTGTAAAACGCTAACTTTGGTTAGCCTCTTTTACAACTATTTTATCGACCAGTTCCATCTGTGAAATAGAGAACTTGGGTCATTATTATTAACAATTCAACTATATTTACATTTAATCTTTTAGTTACCTCAATCGACGCCACAATCATTCGTTTGTTTCTGCCAGCGAAAGTGGTGAAACACCTCTTTGTTCAGAGGCGTTTCACTACTTTCACTTCTTTTCGTTTAACATCTGCGTTGTATTCTAATGCTTCAACACCTAGCGCAAAACTAGTTTCAACTCGTTCTACATTTTCTTTGTTTATTCTCACAGTCTTGTTTGTGGCCTGTGCATCCGGTATATTTTTCTTTTTGATTGAGATCTACATCTTAATGGCGATTTCATAAACACTTGTGATTTTTCTTCTTCATCGTACTTGCCTTTGTTTTTATAAGTATCAAAAAATTTGTACTATTCTTTTTGAACGGTATCTTAAAACCTGTAATATTTATAGAAGGGCCTTTACCTACTGCATCACAAGAGAAGACAGAGACAAGAAAATAGAAGAAATATACTCACCAGAAAGAAAACACGTAACGTAACTAACAGTAACATTTTCTGAATAAAATGTTATCCTCAGTTAACTAATTGTTTTACTCCACGGAAGTTGTCAAGTATAGAAATTTTGACTATCAAACATTTTTTAAACTAGTGGTTCTCAACCTTTTTTCCCCGGCCACATGCATTTGTTTGCTACATTAAACGGGTCGGAACACGCTATATCAGCAGTCAATAACCAGTTGGTGTCACCTGAAAAAAGTCTGACTTATAAAAAATCGCCTACAAAAACTCTTGACTTCTCAATTCGTGAATGCCACATAGGTCATGTTTTCCAAACTGACCTATGACCTATAAAATTTTATAAGTATATCAAGAAGGATCTAGCAAATTAGGAAAATTCTAATTTTCCAGATTAAAAAAAAAAAATTTAATATCAGAATTTTTATTTTTTGCATGTGGGAGAAGAATTCCGCGCTTTCATTAAAATTTATTCAAGCTTTCATGTTCGTGCGACCCGTGGACAGCAGGTTAAGAATGGCTGTTTTAAACCGTATTACCGAATTAGCAAACGCTGCAGAAATCAAGGTAACTTCGAAATGAAAAATATATAACTGCAATTATTCAACATCACATTATAACACAGAGACATCAATCTCATGTATCATATCATTTCTTCGATTGTTATTGCATTTTCTCTCATATTAATAGTCAACAGCTTACTTTGATCTGATATATGAATTGACTGCAATTATTCAACATCACATTATAACACAGAGACATCAATCTCATATATCATATCATTTCTTCGATCGTTATTGCATTTTCTCTCATATTAATAGTCAACAGCTTACTTTGATCTGATATATGAATTTTAACTCTGATGTCATTGGTGTACAAAAAATATCTGCATGTTTATATTTACAATAATTTAAAAATTAACCTTAGTTTGATGAAAGTGATTTTTATAAGTTTAGTCGCCATTGAATTTTATAAAAAACAATGAACTTTTTTGTAAACCATGGCAGTTTACATAAAAATACCCTTTTCATTAATACTGTTGATATAATCTTTAATATTTTGATAAAATCTAAATCTTTTTGTCCTCCGAAAATCAAAGTTAATATCTTTATCAAATTTTAACCTTCTTTACATCCTTCCTTTTTATAGATTTTAATTATTTTATTATATGAAAAGTTTTGTATGGTTTAGTTGATGAAGCCAATCGAATCTGAAACACATTCAATAGGCTTCAGTATCCTGCGGAAATATCAATGATTTATAAATTCATTTTGATGTTAACAAACTTTGCCTTGTAATAAAAAATTGATTGAAATTCCAAACAAATAGAGTTGTTGTTCAAACTATGTGATCATAACTGGATTAAATGAATATATATGTTACCGGCAATGTATGAAAAGCAGGCATTCTATATAGAATGCCTGGCATTTTAGACAAAGTATGAAACGATTAATATTATATGTACTTTCCCTAGGCATTGTATATAATACCTAGGTATTATATACAATGACAAAGGCTATTTAGGCAAAGTATAAAATACTTCCGCTCATGCCGGATCTAAGCCCGATTGGATCAATTGCACCAATCTGGCCCCACATTGAGGAAAAATGAAATTATGAAAAGATTAATAAACGAAGAATAGTCGTTTAGATTTACTATTACGGCTGGGCATTTACACCCCAGCCTTCGAACATTTAATTTTTAAAAGATCCAGAAAAAGAAAATACTTTTTCTTGGAAAAATTGGATGTAAATGAATTGATTTTATTATATCTCTTGGAACACGTGAGAAAAAAATCAATTTAAATTAATTAACACTACTTTTTCAGAATCCAATGTATTATTATTTAATATTCTGAAAATGTTTTCTGAGTACTCAAATAAATTAACGGCGGGTGAATTTTTTTTATTCTGAATTAAGCACGCTTACTATACATATGAATATTGCCAGAAAATATCGAAAAAAGTTTAAGCGAATAGTAGAAAGTAATTAGTTGATCTTGGATTTATGACTGAAATAGGTGAAACTCTCATTTTTAACGTAAATATAAGACGGGAAGATCTTAGCCATAGGAAATGAGTTAACATAATACAAAAAATTAATTGGAAAAAATAATAATAAATAACATAACAGGATTAAAAATGAACGTTTTAATGAAAATCTATGGCCATAAATGCTTAAAATTTGTTTTCCAATTAAATAAAAAATATTTTTTTAGATATATTTATTGTACTGATATGACGCAGAAAAAAGAAAATGTTAATTCAGTTCCTTTATTGAATTAAATTAAGGAATTCATTACATACACTTTGTTTTTTTTATTAATATAAATTCATTCTTGATATCTGGAACGAAAAATATCTTAGATAGTATACAGAAAACAGATTATTGATAAGTAATTATTAATTTTTTTTAAATTCTGATATAAGACTGTAACTTGTGCAAAATGTTTCGATGTAACGGCATTCTGAATTTCGTAGACAAACGGTAAAAGTAACCATTCACGTTTAAACAAAATCTATAAAGGAACAATTTCGTAATTTTGAAAACGTGATTTGAGGTTTCATAAATTTACCGTTACCTGCATAATACAACATTGTAATCTCCCTCATAAAGTTTAGCCATAAAGTGGTGATGCAGCCGAGACTGTTCACCTAGCGGCACTCTAATCATCGGGATTAGACGAAAGGACAGAGAATTTTGGCAGAAGCCAGACCAGAAGAACTAACTGAGAGAGAAATGACAATCCCAGCTAGAAACAAGAGTGATAACAACGCTCCGTTAGGCGGAGTCAACTAAACAATCCTCTGTAAAGAGGCCAACAACTGTCCACGTCGAGGAGGACGAAAGGAGGACAACACGAGAACCTGGATGGAAGAGGAAAAGACAAGGTGAAGGCGAGTTCGCAGGAACTCGGCAGGATCGCTAAGCCGGGTCATACATGCACAACCCCCGAATGACGCACAGGACAACAAGATCACGTACATGCGCCACCGGAAGGAAGCTACAGCACTCACCGCCCGCGGAAGACAAGGTGGTGTTGGAGATAGTGTCCTTAAAAAGGGCAGTTCTCTCCAGCAAAGGGAAGGGCTAACATACATAGCGATAGTACACAAATATTCACCCGGCCGTACTGCTAATTTGTTCGGGCCATGGAAAGGAAAATCCCCTTAGGAAAGCATGAGTACAAAGGTTTCTAGGACAAGCCTAGCCGGTAACAAGGGCTACTCCTAATACTAGTGATAGAGTTTAACTAACAGAAAACTAACAATGAACCCCCGAGATACGAAACAAAGGTCATCCACACTTAGGCGCGTAGTGTGGCCAGACCAACTTACAGCAGAAAGCCGCAGGGCGCAGGGAAGAGTGCGCCCTTCCCTTAACTACACTTACAAACTAAGCATACTAATAAAAAATTGAAAACTTTACAAAAAACTAGACTAGGTAGTAAAACCCTAGCTAGACATGGTGAGGAGCAAAAAACAAGCTAGAAACAAAAAGTGGGTACAGGACCCCTCCAAGCCCAGAGAGTTTGAGCAGGGGTGTCCCACAGTGATAGGAAAACGGGTCTCCGCAAAGTTCGAAAATCAGAGAGGAGCTTGATGGCTAAGGCCTCTCTGACCTTTGTTCGGAGTAACTTATGGTAAGTTCGCCTTCCCTCGAAAACTTGCCTGCAACGGGCAAGCCACAACTCTCTCTTGGAAAGGTGGATAACAAGGTTGGTTACGTAGGCAGTTGTGTTGCCATCGGGGAAAAGAACGTGAAGAACAATGTTTTCACGGGACAGAAAAGGTAGGCCGAGGAGGCGGGCAATCCAGCCCCAAAGCTTCCTGGCGACAGGACAGTAGAAGAACAGATGTGCGATGGTCTCAGGGGCCGAGTCGCACAATCCGCAGTTAGGGTAAGGTCTAGCCCTTACTAGAGACAGCTTGTACCGGGTGGGGAGAGCCCGATGCAGGATCTGCCACTGCAGGTGAGTGCAGGGTTCAGGTACCATGCTATCGAAGCATCTACCCCATACGGTAGAAAGGGAAAAAACAGCAGAAGTGGCAACAGGTGACGGTGAAAAGGGCACGTCAGGCCTGAGGAGTCGGTAGATCTCTGATACCCTGAGAGAGGGATTCAGAGATGCACCAAGAGAACGCACGTGGCTACACCAAGTCTTAACAAACGGTGGTGGCGAAAAACACTTAGGCTCTAAATTGGCCTTGTAGGTAGGGTCAATCACTCCTGTGCAGTAACCAAGGAAGAAGCGGTAAAGATGCTTCACCGGGTGACTACGCAGGGTGATGGCACAAACAAGCTGCTTAATTTGGGCAGCAACAGAGAAGATGGGGGGATCAAACATTCCCCAGCCACCGCTTGCTCTAGAGTTGTACATTAGGACACGCGACACCCACTCGCACTTACGCGCCCAAACGTAACGGAACATGAGACTGTTGGAGTTATTAAAATGTCTGTCCAGTGTATAGACAGACCCGTAATAGTTACAAGTGCCAAATAGAATACTTTTGTAAACAGCTATTCTACTGGGGAAGTAGTCATAGCTGTCAGACCAAAGGGTTGTTTTTTGAAGAACTTTAAGGTACAGTGCCTCACAGTTACGAATGTGAGTGTTTTTGCCATAAAATACACCCAAAATCTTAACTAAGGGTTTGACAGGGATGTCCAGAGACTGGGGGATAGGAAAGGATCCACGCAAGGGGAGGACAGAGGACTTGCTGGTGTTGATTTTGGCACCAGAAGCCCGGCAGAAGAAACCAAAGTGCTGAAGGATTCTAAGAAGGGTCCCAGCGTCCTTCACGAAGAATGTGACATCATCCGCATGGGCGACAAACTTACATAGGACAGAGCATGGCAGAGAGTAGCCGGAAACCAAAGGGTCGCATTGAATCACACTCAGGAGTGTGTTAATGCTAAGGGCGAAGAGGAGCATGGATAAGGGACACCCCTGTCTGACGCCCTTTCCAATGGGAAAGGGGGCAGAGAGATGGCCATTAACCGACAGTTGGCAATGAGCCTGATGGTACAAAATTTTGATGGCCGAAATAATGGCAGGCGGAACACCGTAGGAATTTAGTACATGCCAAAGGTAACCGTGATCAACCCTGTCAAAAGCTTTGGATTGATCAATACAGAGCAGGCTTAATGGCCATTTCCTATCTTTACAGTAACTATCAAGTAGCCTAATAAAGCTAAGGTTATCTATTATAGAGCGCTCTGGCAACCCACCTGTTTGTGTGTCAACAATGCAGGGGGAGAGGGAGTACCCAATTTTGATGTACAAAACAGTGGCAAAGATTTTATAATCCACATTAGTTAAAGTAAGAGGCCGAAAATCGGAGACGGTCGTACAGCTGTCGGACTTGGGGATCAAACACATCCTACCCAAGTTGAAATTTGGAATAACAGGGTCAGAGGGGCCAAGACTGGTAAAAACACGGGACAAAAGGGGGGTGACTTTATCCGAAAACAGTCTATAACATTAATTTTGTGTCCAATTTTAACTTTAATTTAGCCAGCATACATATCAGGATAACGTAATCACAAGTCACATTTTATTTCAGCATCGTATGACAATAATCCTAAATTATATATCTCTGATACCATAAATACTAAATTAATAAAATATAATGTAATAAGCAAGTTTTCAACGAAATGCCTCCGTTTTCTTTCAAATATGAATTCCAAAAAGCATGCTGGGTAATTTGCTCTCCTACTGGCAAAGTTATGAGTGATAAAACAGTAAAAATGAAAAAAAATCACATAATTTCGTAAAGGTAGGTCATAGGTAAACGGAAATGATTGCATTCGATTTGGAATGTAAAACTACATCTAAATTCAGTAGAATTTCAAAATTATTTACTAAAATTACTTGAAAAATTTGACTGATAGACCCCCAACTTTGGGGCCCTGCATCTTGATGATGGGGCCTCAGCGGTAAATAATAATTATATTTTTGGACTCAGCACCTCCAAATTAGGGGGTGCACTATAAAGGGGTGCAAATTTTCGACTCCAGAAATATGATACCTGTACCCAGAATTCTCAGGTGGCTCTGTAACGTAATAATGGATGCCATTTTACGATTCCCTCTTGGATTTCCCCTACACGCGAGTTTATAGGTGTTTTTGTCGTTATATATGGTAGATTAAATCTCGTGATTATATTTCCACTCATTTATATGAGCGGGTAATTTCTAGTAAGTACTTATTTCATTATACACTAAACTGTAACACAGTATAATTTATTTTAATTACTAAATAATAAAAAAATAAATTTAATATACTTTAGCTTCTTACTAGAACTACTAATAAAACAGTCTTCAGCACTTATTTAAGTGAAAACTTAGTTATTTAAAAGTGTTATTACTAATGATGGCTTTATTAAGCTGAAAGATCTTTAATAGTTATTAAACTATAATTTTTTCGCTTAAATAAGTGCTGAAGACTGTGTTTTATTAGTAGTACTAAATAATAATTTGAAAATGCACTATGAAATTATTAACAAAACATAAACATAAAAATTTATTATTCTTCTTATTACAATTGTTTCTCTTCAACACTTGAAGTATAACTGTTGAAGTTCCTGCTGCTTCCGTGACTTTCTGTTGAGACTGATGTATTCTGGCTTTTTTTTTATGAAAGAATCTATCTTTGTTATGCTTGCTGCCATAAAACTTTTTGTCATAGTTTGCCTTACTATCATGAAATTTATCATTCATAAGTTGTGTTACTTTAACAAAATGATATATTTTATACACATTTTATATATAGTATGCAATTATGAACATAAATACCAAATGGGAAAGAGAGAATTCAAGAGAAATAGACATGTATGTTCTGTTCAAATGATGTGTGTGAATATCTTTGATATATATTGAGTTTACCTTATCTAATTAATCAATGACATATATTCAAAACAACAAATATTACCTATACACATTGAGGACCCTCTGTATATTAGATAATAGATCTTTATAATTTCTAAATCAAAATAATCTATTAATAATTCTATTGCAAATAAATAGTTCCTGTTTTCCATCACCTCAATAATAATTTTTACATTTTTATAACTTTTTATATATAAAATTTTATGTTATTAAAATTTAGTATAATTGCTTTGATGTTTCAAGTTTGATAATTAGGCAATTATATCAGTTTGAAATAAATAAGTGATGATTTCTGGCTTAAATAGCATCCATGATTGACTTATAACTTCAATATTAGATTTAAATACCTTATAAAATTACATTATAAATAGATTATCTATATTAAAATTATATATTTAGTTTTAAAATTTATTTATTTTCATATAAAATTAATTTGATTTTCAAAGAAATACTTATATGGCAATATAAAAATTTAAAATAAAAGATTTTGTTAATTTAGCTAATGTTAGGAGCTAGTGTAGCTAAACTTAGCTACCCTAACTTCCAACATCCCTCTCTGTTTACAAATAAAACAGGAAATGCGTTTGTTTTGATTCTGGGAAAAGATTTAGGATTGTCTGACATATGATACTTTTTGTTTACATAATTTTGATAAGAATAATTTTGATAACAACTTTCATAAAAATTTATTAAAAATCAGTTAAATATTGTAGAAAAAATGATTTTTTGAATTATAAAGTAGAAACTTTGAATTATATTTTCATTTTTTGAATTATAATCAGAAGATTTAGATTAAAAAGTCCACATTTTTATTAAAAGATTTTCAGTATGATAGCTACCATGACACCAAACATGTTCAGAAAAAGACATTATCACTGCCAGGTTTTAAGATGACCGTTTTCAAATATTCTACAAGGTCAGTGGCATCTTTTATGGGATCTGCCAATATATTGAAAGATGTGTTTCAATAGGCTGAGTCAGGTCCTTCCTGAAAATTCTGGAATCCAGAATGAAACATGATTTCTGAGAGGAAAATTTAGCACTCTGTCACTTGGTCAACTCATATTTTAACATTATTTTTCTCATAATGTATTCAGTGAATAGACTTAAAAATAGTTCCATCCATTTTGTCACATTACAAATTTTTGATGGTAATCAATCATATTAATTTAAATTAGTGCATCTAAGAAGTAGGAAATTGGCACATCTAAAATTATACTCATTTTCCTATGATGCATAATCAAAGTTGACACCATGCTTAACTATATTAGGTTGATGCATAATTCTGTAGTGTTTTAAATATAGATTTGTTAAGTTTGTTTGTTTAGTATTTATTTATGAAATTCAGTTAAAAATTTGACCAAACCAAGCAAGCAACTATTCAACAATGTAATCTCCGTCATTGTCAATAACTTCCCTGCTAACATTGGGGTAGTTATCTGGTTCCCCGTCTGTAGAAATCTGTTGTTTTTGAGTTTAGGAAGTCATCAATCCAAATTCCATACAGTTCACAGATGTTCCTAGCCGCATTTACTGCACTTGAACCTTGGTTAAACTCGTACAGCAGAATATGTCGGAAATGTTCGTTTTTCTCGACCTGACACTCCATCTTCAACAGTGAAGAAATAACAATCGTTTGTAACAATCTTGGTGACAGCTTGTATTCCACAAGACAATACTCCAGAGTAAACAATGACAATGTAAAAATGGTAAACAAATGAACAGCAATGCAGTGTAGCCAGGCCAAATCAGAATGCTATGAAATTATGCATCAATCTAATATATCAGCATGCTTAAGTAATGAATATGAAAATAAAGCTGAGATGAGTAAACTAGCCAGGACATTGCAACTATAGCAGAATTGTTTTGAATAACTGCAACTATTTTATATTTACCATCAATTATATCAAACTTACCTAATTAATTTTAAAAAGTTTTGTTTATATAATGATATAGAAATTCTTAATCTTATAAAAGTTTTTTTAGTTAGCATCATGTAACAAAAATTTCATAATTGCTAAATATATTATACCAGAACTGTAAATGTAATTATCAAATATCAAATTATAAGTAAGTTTTAAGCAACATATCATAAATATCAAATATTGAAAACTTGTTCTTATGTCATTAAAACAATAATCATTTTTATTGAATAAAAATAATCCAGATTTTTTTTTTATTAATTGTAATATTTTTCTTTTTCAGAAGTTTCAAATAGTTTTAGAAATGATCAGGCATTTTTATTTATGAATTATTAATTAATATAGGTATGAAAAGTTTATCAGTATTAATGTAAGAATATTCTGTTTTATATAACCATAAAAGCCAAATACAGGTAGTCCTTAACTTACAATTGGGATTTAATTTGAACCCTGTTATCATAAGTCAGAAATGCCCAAAATTTATGGATTACCAACTATCAATATTTACACTTCACTTTATCTTAATGAAGTTAATGAAACACAAAAATACAAGAATCATATATAAAAAGGATGGTTTTTATATATTAGACCAGAACTCTTGCCTTTGCCAATTGCATTGACCAATCACAGGATTTATCATTGACATCACTGTCATAAATATGAGTGATCATAAGTCGAGGACTACCTGTACAGTAAACTATTTGAAATATGACTTATTTTTTAAAAAAACAGTCATTTTAAAAGCCATTAATTTTAGCAAAGCAATTTGGCAATCACATATATTGTTAAGATTTTTTTCTCTTCAATTTTCACTATTATCAACTATTTGCATTGCAATACTTTTTGTTACTTGTTTCTTTCTATAGTGTTCCCTCATCTCAGGTTTTATTAGCAATTACTAATATGGAAGAAACAATTCCTGTTTTGAATTTTGTTTATAAGTCTGAAAAACTGTATTAGCCTGCCTGAATATGTCAAAGTTTTTTTAAAAATATCAATAATAAAAAATAGAAATTGTTTATATTTAGTATTTGAAACAAAAGTCTGATATTAAAGAATAAAAATTTTTTGGAAATTCGTTATTTTGTAATATTTTATTATATTAAAGTATTTCATCAGGTTTAAAAAATGTTTCTGTTGAATTTTTTTCAATTTTTTTACATTATAGTTTTTAAAAATGTAATCTATATTATTTCCTTGATTTTAAGACACTATTGTTTATAAGATGCATATATGATTTATTAGTTTACTTAAAGTTTCTTTTTCAATTTTTTAATGAATTTTTTAAATTTTATTTTTAAGTATATAATAAAAGTAATGCAAAAGCGCAATTAATTAGCTTTCTTTAAATATCAGCAATATAAAAATCATAGAACACTTTATATTTTAACTTTTGAAATAAAAGTTGAAATTCATTATCAGAGTCTATGAAAAATGTTCATAATTTTAATGTGTTAAGTGCTGGGCAAATTTACAATGCATTTTCAGATATTTTCAGTTCCTTGTTCTATATTTTGAATTCTGTTTTTGTATTTCTGGAAATAAAATTTTAAATTATAATTGTCATTAAATAAAGACTTACTGTTTTAAACAAATTACTATGAAAATATCATATTTTGAAGACAGTAGTTCATTCTTTATCGCTAATATGCAGCATAAAATTTCCATTGTTTAATAAATATCAAAATAATGTATAGATAACATTTTTTTTTTCATTTCTAAAAAATATTATATTTTAATGTATTAAAAATAAATTTTGTTTTTTTTTTTCAAAACTAAACTTGAAATATTTCTAAACAAAGTTGAATCTATTCTGCATAATTATAGTTTCAGTATATTATTATTAATTTCCAATTAATGGCATTTCACCTAGGAAATAATTATTTTATAGATGACGTACCAGTTATTAATTGATCATACCTTTAAACATCATATTATGTAAAGCATGTTTAATTATAATAAATGAATAAAATGAACAAATAATAAATTCTCATATATTAAAATTATAATATATCTCTGTTAGATATTCAAAAGATTTTTCTCAGAAAAATTAAAAAACAACATTTAGTTATTTACAAAAAAATGTAAAAAACTTATTAAAATCTGATTCCTAGAATAAGTTATACAATAAATTCATAAAAACAAAGCACTAGAAGCAATAAAGTTTAAAGAAAAATTAAATAATTTAATCAAGAAATGTTTTCAATCCTATAATGGATTGAAAACACATACAGCTTACAAGCTCTTTGGCTTACATAGAATCAAACAGAACAGATTTCTGTTCTGTTTGATTCTATGTAAGCTGAAGAGGATCCATCATAGGATCAAAAACATTTCTTGATAAAATTATATGATAAATTGGAAAAAATTAAATTCTGCTAGATTATGTACAATAATCTTAATGAATACTTCTCTTTTAGGTGTTCAACTATGTAAAAGATTAGTTCTAAGTACTAATGGCTAATAAATGCCGAAAATGTTTCTCAAAATAAAAGTTTTTTACAAAGTAATTTGGATTGCTTAGTAGTGCTTAGAACTAATCTTTCACATAGTATGTACAATAAATTCACCATAACAAAGTACTATAAGCAGTAAACTTTAAAAAGAAGTTAAATAATTTATTAAAGAACATTTTCAAACCTATAATGGATACTCTTCAGCTTACATGAAATTGAATAGAATAGATTTAAACAGAATTTGCTCAAATTTTTTAATATATAATTTAAAACTTGCTACATACATTATAAAATTAATATTATATAAAAACAATATGTTAATAATAATTATTTATACTTATAAAAATTAATAATATATTAATTTAACTAAAGCAGTGTTATTTATATGTTGCACTTTGCTGTATATTGCCAAGCAGCATGAGTACAGAAATGGCTGTACATGGTCTAAAAACGATTTTTTTTTTGTTGGTCATAGGATCATTTGACCATGATGGTATTATTGTTGTAATATATGAAGGTTTTCTATAAATATCAGTTATATAAATACTTTTGACTATATGTATTAATAAATCTAGGAAATCTTTATAATAAAGCTCTGTTAAGACTAATTAGAACAATAAGAAAGGAAATACAAACCATTATTATGACTAAAAGAAATTCCACCATCTTTTCTAAGCTTTGCAATGATAAGATGCCTTTTACTAATCATTAGTGCTCTGGAGTATATACAGTATGATTGCTATTATCAATAAAACACTCAACCAAAAATAATATGTAGGGGCCACTTCTAGAAATTTATCACAAAGAATTAAAGAACATCGAGAAGATATAACGAATGGCAACTTGAATACCATGCTTGCAAAAGATTTTATAAGTATAATTTACATATTGAATGGAAAGAGGCAAAAATAAAAAAAACCTGTTATAATAAGAAAGATTTGTTCTTAGAAGAATCAATAAAAATTGCTGAAAAGAAAAATTTTAATTTTAATTTTGGGTGGACTTAATGGATTTGCCAAAACGGAAATTACTGCTGATCAGGTAGTGATCAGAAAACGGTTTTTGATTAAAAAACAGCGGGGTGACATCAAAAGAGGTCGCAGCGGAGGGATTGTTGGTGTACATTCTATCCAGGCGGCCTTTTATAGTACCACCGGGGTTAGTCCAAGTAAACATGGCTTGCCCAGGGTGAACGTGCAGCTGTACGTCCTTCAAGCTTAAAGGAGGGAACATTGTAATCTGATGTTTGTTGCAAAAACACCATAAGAAAACAAATTACATTATAAAATTCTATAATAATGAAATATTTTACTTTGATCTAATATACCAAATTTAACTCTGTTATCACCGGTGTACTAAGATATCTGTATGTTTATTCTTATAATTTTAAAAAAATTAATTTTAATTTGATTACAGTTACATTTATAATTTTAATTCCTGTTGTATTTTATAAAAATTTAAAAATTTTCTATAAAAAATGGCAGTTCATAGGAAAAAAACCCATTTATCGATGCAGTTGAGTAACTTTAGCGTTTTGGTAAACTCGAAAACTTTCTGTCCTCTACAAATTAAAGTAAATATCTTTATCAAATTTATATCTTCTTTATATTCTTTCTTTTTAAAATCTTAATTACTTTATTGTATGAAAACTTTTTATAGTTTAATTTATGAAGCTAATCGAATGTGAAACACATTAAATAGGCTTTAGCATCATATACAGATATAAATGAATATTTTGTCTTTTTACTAAAGTAATGAAATTCCAAGCAAACAAAGAAGTTATTCAACTATATAATCATAACTGGTCTACAGGAATATAAGCCTATACATGATTTGTGATGGGCGCTGGAATATCTCCATTGCTTACTGATTGCTATTGGAAAAACATAAAACAACGAAAATGGATAGCAGTAATGTGGTTATCTGACAATTCAGTTAAAAATGATTTGATTAAATAGAATAAATAAATTTAATATGAATTACACATAAAAAATTGAATGAACAGAAGCTCCTCTACTTACGAACATTCTGACATACGAATTTCATTTTCAAATTTCAAGAAATTTTAAAAATTCTTCAATAATTTAAACAATATTACAAAAAAATGTTTTTGCAACCAATATTATATAAAACTACACAGTTTGTTAACATACTACGGCAGTATTTCAACATGATGGCGATTTCATTAAAAACTCTCGCTTTATATTTGGAACTTTTCACTAAAATCAGTGAAATAAGAAACCTTTAATTGCTCCAATGGTGAAGTATATTACAGTATACATTATATAAAGTTATTTCACTACTTTTGTAGCCGCAATAACAGCAGTATCTGAGTTACGTACAACTCGATTTGCGAACAAAACTTAAATACGAATTATGTTCCTAACTAGAGGAGCACCTGTATTCAATTTTCATGCTAATCAATATAGATTTACTCTTACTGTTCGGATAACTTTATAATTTTATTACGTGAAATTGCAAAGTACGATTTGTAATATTTGTTTTTTTTTTCAACGCTTCTCTCGCCTTTTATCATAATATGTTGAAGGTTTATTTTTATTTAATACATGATGATACATTCAATCATAAGTATTAAAATATACATATTTGTAATCTGTATTGTGATATACTATAACCTTTCCATGATTAAAAAAGTTAACTTCATCACCTTGAAAAACATAAAGAATACAAAATTGTAAGAATCAGATAAAACAAAGACGCTTTTCGTACTTCCTATTATTAGGTCAGTGACTCGAATCCATTGAATTGCATGGACAATCGGAGAATTAACAGATTTCATCATCGTCGCAAGTACGAGTAGTCGTAAGTCGAGGATTACCTGTACAATATTAGTTCTGTTTTTTAAAAGGATAGATATATTAATATTTAATTCATTAGAAAGTTTTATTGATATTCCTGGATTTCATCATCGTCGCAAGTACGAGTAGTCGTAAGTCGAGGACTACCTGTACAATATTAGTTCTGTTTTTTTAAAAGGATAGATATATTAATATTTAATTCATTAGAAAGTTTTATTGATATTCCTTCCAAGTTGTTGCATTTCAGAATTCTATCGAATAGCCTTATTATGTTTGAAATTAAGAAGAATCTTCTAACCACAAGTAAAAAATAAACAGAAACAAAATTAAAACACTACTTTCTTATTACAAATTTCAGACGAAAAACATCTTTAACAATAATAAAATTTTTATTAATATACACTGGTTTTTTCTCTTGTTGAAAAACGTTGGTGTGTAATTATTTCAATCTATAATATGCAAAAAGTTTTGAAGATTTTAATACAGTCTATTTAAAATTCTTATTGACATATTATTTTATTTTGTATTTCTAAAAATATTAAGTAATTTATTTAAAATATGATAATGTTTTTGGTATAAATCTTAAATATAGAACACTCATAAAACACTTTACATGTGCTTCCATCTATTGAGCAAAGTTAAAATTAAATATATTTTATCGATTATTTAAAATAGGCTCGTATAATTTTAAAGATTATAAAATATTTTATTCATCTTATAATATACTTCATTCTTTATATGTTTTCTAAGCAGAAATAACTCACCAAAAAAGAAGTGTGAACTTGAGAATATGGAATGGCTAAATATCACTTAAGACAATATGGAAGAGCTACCGAAAGTGATCCAGAATCTGTGAATTTCGATTCCTCATATAAAATGTTTGTTTGTTCGTTTAGATTTTTGTTCGAATTGAAGTTGCTAGGCCGAATGCTGATGAATGTTTAATTATGGTACGGTAAGATGAATCAAAATAAATTCCTGGAAATTTATTTAGGAACATAAAAACGTGACATGATCTTTTAATAAGTAAGATAAAATCAACTTCCATATGCGAATCTAGCATGCGACTAATGCTACCGCGACTGTTTGGTCGAATTTCATTAGCAACTACTGTTACATGACACTGACTATGTCTTCATTTCTATATTTCCTTATTTTAAAATAAGGCAACACTATGAAACTTTCAACTTGGTTAGGGATGATCATACATTCAGGACCTCCCAAAACAAACTTTTTCTAATAAATTGCTCAACATTATAAACACTCGCTTTAACAGAGCGAATAATAAAACAATAATGAAATATTTAATATTTAAACTCACTCTTAACTACTAACGTTAACACAATTACTATAATTATAATTGAAAAAATTACCTGAAGTTAGCGTATATGCCCTGTAACATATACAGATGAAAATACTGTATATGTAACGGGAAATATAACTTTTATTAAATTATACTATAGTAACCAATATATTATACTATAGTAAACCAGGGATGACAAATTTTACCACTTCGCACCATTTTTTTTTTTTTTTAAATTCTGGGAGCACTTTCATTTTATTTAATTTTTTTTTTTTTTGAGTTACCGGTAATTATTAAAATATTCTGTGATTCTTGTGGCATTATTATATTTCAAATTAACTTAATAATGAAACTACCAGAAATATTGCAAAGCCCACCGTTTTAAATTAATAAGTATAAAAATTTAGTAATAAAAGGCTTTGATATTCATAATAACTAATCTATAAATTATACGAAATATAGTATTGAATTAACATAGTTTATAGCCTCCAATGATATCACAAACTATTGTATGCCAATTTTAATTCTGGGAGCATCCATAAATTACGTCAGGCTTTTTCGAACACTTTTTCAACCCCTTCTTTCTTTGTCACATCCCTTGATCACAATCCTTTGATTCTTGACCATGACTTCCCAGATTTGAAGCTTATACATTATCCTCTTATACATAAATTTTTTCTCTAATTTTATGTAAAACTAAATAAAAAAAAAGAATAGAAAATAAGAATTATCAATGTAAAGATTAAAAAATAAAACAGCTTTTTAATTACTAATTCCTTTCTTTTCCTTTTAATTATTGGAAACTAAATTCATAAAATATGGAACAGTTATTAGCCAACTATTCAATTATCAAAATTACGCTTATATAATTTGAAGAATTTGTTTATTGCAAAAAAAGGCAATAAAGGATGAAATTAAACTTTGAAATGCTTTGTTGTCTAACTTATATTATTTTATAGCATTTATATATTTCTTTTAATATATAATTTGCATAAATTATATGTTTCAAATTAAAATCTATAGATTTTATACATCTATATATTAGAAGACAACATAAAACTGATAAATGTTAGGTTTTAAATTGAGCTTTTGCCATTCATAAAATTATTTCAGATCTAGAAATGCATGTATAAATGCAGTGTGTGTTTATTATCTTCTTAATATTTTAACATCCATTCCATATATTTAAAAAAAAAATTTATATTTTTTCTTTAAATTAGAAAAATTCTAATTTATACTGAAAAATGGTATCAATTTTATAAGTCGCACTAATCGAAATCGCATTATTCAAACTCACACTAATCGAGGCTTACCTGTATATCATTTAGTATAAAACTATACATATCCAGCAACACAGTGAGGTGTTTGTATCAAAGTGAAACTAGTTAAGTGATAATCAAATTCTTGTAAAGATATACAATTGCTTGAAATTTGTATTAGTGGTGGAGGTATTAGAAATTAAGTAAGATTTAAGGTTATATTTAGTATGAATACTTGAATTTTGGATATTTGAAATTTGATTAAAAAGTTTGGTTGATAAGTTGAACTGTGCTTTATTATTGCTTAAATAAAGCTTTGTTTATACTTTGTGAGGAAGTTAACTTTGACCTGTCCTATTTTTATTTTATTATACACTCTATGGCCCTAATTAAAAATTGTTTCCGCGAACAATTCATTTTATTAATGTTAATTTTTTTGTAGCAAATATAATAAATAGATGATATTTTCCATATTTTTAGGACATTTTAAATGAGTTATCTGCATTCATGAACATTTTATTAATGTTAATTTTTTTTGTAGCAAATATAATAAATAAGTGTAGTTAGGAACGTAGCAAATATAATAAATAAATGATATTTTCCATATTTTTAGGACAATTTTAAATGAGTTTTATCTGCATTTTGATATTTTCAATATTTTTAGGACATTTTAAATGAGTTTTATCTGCATTTTTAATATTTATTATGATTGTGGGAAGGAGCCGGAACAAATTAATCAGTTTTCAATTAAAGGACATTTTAAATGAGTTTTATCTACATTTTTAATATTTACTATGATGGTTGTGGGAAAGGAGCCAGAACAAATTAATCAATTTTCAATTAAATCCTATGGAAAATCGTTTTTGGATAACGAACGTTCTGCTGGAACGGATTACCGTCGTTAACCAAGGTACCACTGTATTCACTAATTAAACATATGAAAAAAGAAATTAGAAAATTTTTCAAATTATAAATATCTCACTGTTATATTTCTTTGCTTCATTTCTTGGATTACTGCTGCGTCACAAATTTCTAAGCATGTCTTTAATGATGTCTAAAAAAGTAAAAATATAAAAACATGTTTTAAAATAAAACATTTTTACTTAATAACTATTTTTACTTTTAATAAAATTCATTCTTTCACAATTTTAAATTAAAATATAATCAAAGTTGTCAATTGATGATATTAAAACAGTAATAGGATTTATAAATAATTTTATTATATGACTAAGTTTTGATTATTTATATATCTTAAAGGATTAAAATATTAAACATTTATTTTCTATTTATAGTTTTGTATACTCTTTTTTTCTTTTATCAAATTAAACCTACATCATATATTCTGACATTTAAGCTATGATAAATAAAGCAAACAATCCAAAATAATAATAATAATATTATTATTATTTGTAAATAGTTTATAAATTTTCCAATACTTGAAATGACGGAACAAATCAATAAATTTGTATCTTCATTCATACCTCATTATTTCCAAGATTTTGAAATTTTAAGTCTAATATTTATTTTGGCGTTTTTATTTTAATGACCATATTTGCACAAATTTAACCTAGTCAAAATCCATTTCAATAAATATGCAATAATCAAATTCGTTCCCATTTATACTTGTACGAATACTGTATTTGTTTCTATTCTGCATTGTAAGCTTTAATCTTTAGACTAAAACATCATTTATATTTATATAAATCTGTTAAAAATTTTGGGAATTTGAAACTATTCATCGTTATCTCAATGAAGAGGGAAAGATTTATCGTCGATTAATGTGTTTTTTAACAAAAATATAGTGTGCTTTGCATAAGAAATAGATTAATGCTTTTTAATTTTTAAATTCCATAATAAACTTTTTTAACAAAAATATAGTGTGCTTTGCATAAGAAATAGATTAATGCTTTTTATTTTTTAAATTCTATAATAAACTTTTTGTCATATTACCTATGTTTTATCATATTATTTTAATTTGAAATGTTCTTCCATATTTTTAATCATTATAACAATATTTATATCAATAATTATAACAATATTTTTCATTGTTATAACAATATTGATTATAACAATATTTTTATTTCAACTATTAAGATTAATCATATAGTAATATATAAACACTCGTTTCATTTTTAATACTGTTTATGTTAAGTTAAATTTATTATTTTATGTCAAGATTGGCATAAACAGTATTAAAAATAAAATGTGTATTTTCGTTTTGTTATATTGTCTTCCATTTTTAAGGTTACATTCTTTTAAACAATTCAAAACTGCTTTTAAATTCATAAAATTTAATAGTCAATAATGAAATGAGAAAGTTTCTAGAGTAATAAATTCTATTTCATGATTATTTTGAATTATTAATTTAGAAATAAATTGAAATTATAAAACAAATAAAAGATATAAAATTTAATATATTAATTTAATTTTAAAATTATTTTATTAAATTTATTTATTTATTTAATATATAATTCTCTTTATAGTTTGTTTGTAAACATTTTACAAGATAAAATGATACAATATTAATACAGGATATATTTTTAATTTATTTATAGTTTTAAAAAAATCTTAACTTTCATGTTATCAGTATATTTTATAAGCATATACAAATTCCGGAAGTTAATATTGATTTCTAAATATCTGAGCTAAAGATGAAAGAGCTATATAATATTTCAAAAATATTAAAATCTGAAAAATTTATTAGTCACTTCATATTTTAAATTATATTATTATAGATATTTTAACAAATTTTTTTCAAAACACTTTTATAATAATTTCAAAATTTTATATAATAGCATTTTAATATAACTGCAAATTAGTATACTAAAAATATACTAAAACACCTCCTTTTTTAGATCATATCTTTTTGTGGCAAAGAAAACTGTGATCTTCTAGATTGGTGGTAATTAATCTTTATCTGGCTCCTAACTTCTGACCATTATGTAAAGTGATATCCAGGATTATATGGTCCTCAAAAGGAGCCATTCCACTAGATTATACTATTGATTGATTATCAAATTCACTATAACAATTTGGTTGATCATCAGTATCAATTTTTTATATTGATTTTCAAATCTCAAAAACACTACAGCAGTAAGAAAATAGTCACAATTAATATAAATGTTAAATTGGGAATAGTTATAATATTACTGTGTATTAATTTCTGAAAATAATAATAATGTCACTGATTCAAATAAAAAAATTAAAACTTTTCATCATCATTTTGAAAGAGGAAAACATTTTTATGTGAATAATAATTTAAAATTTATATACATATATATATTTTTAATAAAGATATTATGCCTCTTACCACCCGTAAGGGCACAAAGGGATAGAGATTTATATTGGAATTCTAAAACAGTGAAATTATTTATCTTTGAATTTTCTATAAATTGGAATGTTCATAAATATTTTTCAGGTAAGTAGAAAATTAATTACATTTGGTATATTGAAAATCATTTTATTCTGATATCCGACTTTATTTTTAAAATATTTGTTACAAAATATTAGAATTCTTTCATTTTCATTTAATCAAATAATAAATCAAAGTTTATTAAAATTAGTAAACTTATTTGGGGTTTGATATTAATTATCACTTATGATAATTAATTATGCAATCAAGTAATGTAACATCTGTTTTATCATTAACTAGACATGGATTATTATGCAACAACAACTCACATTGCTTAAGCAATATTTAAATGCATAAAATTTATTGTAAATGAAATATATTATTTTTTATATATCTCACATAAGAAAATCTTTAAAATATTATATGTAATTCCTTAATGGCTATAGAAATAATTTAGTTAAGTCATAAGTTTTTTCTTTAACACTTTGTAGCATATAATGAAAAAAATAAACAAAAATGACTTTTTTCAAATTATTAATAAAATTAGATCTATTAAGTTGGGATCAAACATAAAACCTTCCCAGAAGAAAGCAGTATTTGATGATACACAATTTATAAAAATCTATTTAGCTATTCTGTAATTAAACAAATATACAGTCAAATATTCATTTTTATTTCTTTAGATAATGGTCAATCTGCAATAACAATGACAAGAATATTTTTATAAAATAACCCAAATCAATTATATTTTAATAGATGAAACACAGTTTTAATAGAATTCTACCCTATTTATGATCATTCAACTTATAATAATCCAATCTTTTAATTGCTCTTATAATATTCTGAACTTAGTTATTTTCACAATATATTGGCTAAAATTACTTATTAGTTTTATTTAAAATTTATAGTTGGCTGATGGCTGCATAGTAAAGCAATTGTTTATCACCTTGGAAACCAGATTCAATTCCAGATGATTTTATTGCATTGGAAGATCAGAGATCAATCTGGATGATTTTACCACCTTACAGGATCCAGAGTTCCATTGCCTACTATCGTTGCTAAAATTACTATCATTGTTGGCCATTTTCAATCTACAATGGAGTTATTAATAAATATCTATCATAAATAGAGGACCACTTATATTATTTTAGTAGATGAATAATAGCATATGTTATTTATCTCAATTATTCACTGTTATTATTCATTATAGTATAATATAGCATTATAGTAAATTTATGAATATAAAACCAAACAAACTAGATACAAAATGGAAGCTGCCAGTATATCAAACCATTGCATTTAGGCTTGCATTGATAATTTACAAGGCTTACTGATTGCATCATATCAAGTATTATCTATATTAATTGTATTTAAATAGATATATACAGATATTTTCTAACTTGTATGGTTCTGACTTTTATAAATTTAGTTTTATATAAAAAATTCTGGCATTATAAATATTTTTTAAATCATCACTATAATTCACAATATATAAATCATCAGAATTATAATTTTATATTGTAGCATTCTAACAATTATGCTAACACTTGTAACAAGAATTAATGGCACTGTTATTTATTGAACAATAATAAGTTTATCATGCATAATATTTCATCAGTAACATATTTTAATACAATATATATTGTACCTATGCATCATATTGATAATTATTATTTATCTTTTTTCTTATAGATACAAAGTAATAGCATATAATTCCATAATCAATGTTATCATAATAATTACAGAATAATTTATGTAAATCTAACTTGCATAACATTTTCAATAAATATAAATCTTATATGAATCAGGAAGATCTTAAATATTCCTGAAAAGTAAAATATTTTATAATAGGAATGTAGAAAAATTAGTTTCTCATGAAATAAAATGAAATATACTGCTAAGAGAAACAAAATGCAGACAGTTCTCAATTTTTGTGCATTCAGCTTTCAAACAATTCGCTATTTTGAATACATATTTAAAAGTTAAATTTTTATTGATATATCCCAAAAACACATACTTCCTTGTAGTCACTGTCCCCTCCTCTCCGTCATTAGTCTCATGCCATTTCCTGTGTCACAGGTTCAGTCTTGAGTTAGGACATGTTATTACATTTCGTGTTGTAAAATACACTTTAAAATTGTTTTTTTTACATTTACTCTACTTTTGTACATTTCAACTTTCATACATATTTCAAGAACCAATTAAGTATGAAAGTCGAAGACCATCTGTATAGTATATTAATAAAAATCTTAAGCCTCTAATGCTTAGTGCTAATCGTCATATTAACTGAAAGAACAGAAGATTCATTGGTGAAAAAAGATTTTATTTTAACAGACTAGCATTGTTGAATATGCATTTTTCCCAGTAAGTACTATCAATTAAAATATATCACCAGTGTTAAAATATTACTATAAATACTAAGTTACCATAGTACAATCAAAAATAAACCATAAAGTACATAAACAAAAAATAAATTTAAAAAGGGTCTAAATTTTTTATTTTCATCAGAATAAGGAAAATGGGATGGTGTGAGTTGCAGTCACAGAAGTTAGCATTTTCCACATTCTATATAGTTTAGTCATGTTTCTTAAACATTTGCATATTACATATACAGTATATCCAAAGGTGTACAAACCTCTGGTTTAAAAAAGATGAGTTAGTAATCCACAGATCAACTTATTTTTTGGCCTGTCCAACTCCACCAATTGTTCTTGAATTCAATAACCATCAAACTTGTTAAATTGTATTTCTTAAACTGCGCAACTCTTTAAGGCCCACAATCTTTGCACTAGCTTTTGGTGCTGTTGTTTGTTCTGAGTCTTTTTGACATAGCTATGTTACCTTGTAGGACAGCTTTTTATTGTGGTTTTCTTCCACTCTGGTACCTTACAATAGTTACAAAAGGTAACTATTGTAAGGTTTAGTTTTTTCCTGTGGTTTCTTCTACAGTTTTCTTATTATTCAGTACTTTGTCTATATCCTTTCACTCCTGTATATTTTTCCTTACTTTGGTTAAACCCATCTTCATACTCTAAGTATTTCATTTCTCACACAGGCTTTTTCCTCTGATTTAATGGAGTTTTTACTTAAATTCATACACTCTCTCTTGTTTTTTTTTTGTTACACATCCTTTCATATCAGTTGAACCTCTTAGTACTCTATGAATGGAAAGAGGCTCCTCTTTTACTCTCTCGAATTCTTTCACACAAAAAAAAAATATTGTAAAGTATAGGATTAATATATACAGGCATTTTTGCATACATAATATGAAATTTTTAAATGCATTTAGCATTAATAATAAATTATTATTATTTTCAATAAAATATTTCAGAACTTGTATTTTCTTATTCATAACTGACACTATAAATTGTGACGTAAAAATTTAAGTGAAAATTTTATATTTAATATTTTAGTAAATATAAAAAATAATTCAGTGTTAAGAAAGATTCTTTTCTATATTATTTCTTTATATAATATACAATATTATTATTATATTTTATAAATGACATAGTTATGTTACCTTGTAGGGCAACTTTTTTATTGTGTTTTATCACTCTTATGGTTTTCTTCTACTCTGGTACCTTACAATAATTACCTTTTCATTTAGTTTTTCCTGTGGTTTCTTCTACAGTTTTCTTATTATTCGATACTTTGTTTATATCCTTTCATTCTTGTATATTTTTTGTTTCGTTGGTTACCCTTGCTGCATACTCTAAGTATTTCATTTCTTGCACAGACTTTTTCCTCTGATTTAATGGAGTTTTTATTTAAATTCATACACTCTCTCTTGTGTTTGTTACATATCCTTTCACATCAGTTGAACCTCTTAGTACTCTATGAATGGAAAGAGGCTCCTCTTTTACTCTCTCGAACTCTTTCGCACAAAAAAAAAAAAAATACTTTTAATTTTGTGTGTTAATAATGGCTATTATAAACTGATTATTTATATATGAAAAATAATCTTTAACTTATAATTTTATTTTTAATTCAATTTCATTCTTCATTTAAAATAATACAGATATAATACAAGTCTACCTTGTATTACAGCACATCTCTCTACAGTGCTTTGCTAATATGGCACTTCTCAATTATATTGCACTTTTTTATTTTATATCTCAAAAGGAAAATTATCAATAAAATAATATTTAGAATAGGTATATAAACATAAATTAATACATAAATGGACCAGGCTTGGAGCCATCCTAAATAACTGGAATGTGAGACTCAAAATTGAACTTAGATCTTCCAAAGTGATAAGTGAATGCTTTAAAACATGATCATTTGGCAAAATTTTTTTAGGCCTAGTGCTATTGTACACTTAATGAATAATATTTTGAATATGTTTTTTAGGCTTTTATATGCAATAGAAAATGAAAAAAGGCTGCAATTTGCTTTAAAGCATGGTCTGAAACATAATCATTTGCTATTATTAGTAATTATACAGATTGTCCTCAACTTACAATGGCATTATGTTTTGATAAACCCATTATAAGTCAAAAATGACTCATAATGCTAATAATTTTACTAGTAATAATAGACAATGGAATACTGAATCTTTTAAGATGGTATAATCATTGAATTTGATCCCAGGTCTTCAAAGTTATAAAATAATATAGAATTGAACCTGGATACCCAAGGTGGTAGGCAATTGTTTTACTACATTTTTAATAAACAAAAATGTACTTCTAATCAATATGCTATGAACATAGCCAAGTTCAGAATATTGTGAGGGAATATCATAAGTACAGGACTACCTATATTTCTACTAATAATAATTTTTAGTTTTCTTGCTTTAAGTGTATATGGAATTATTTGTTTCATCATGGATATTTTTGTAAAAAGAAAAAATGCATTAAATATTGTTTTTGGTACTAAAAGAATATATTATTTTAATGATCTTTCAAATTTGCTATATAAAGTTGTTCAAGCTTTCCATTATTAAATTGCTTTTCTGATTGTTATCTTTAAATTTAAATTTCAAACTTCATTTAGATTGGATAGTTGTTTATTGTATTTGAAAAAATTCTTTAGTGAAAATTATATAAATGCAATATGAGTCTAAAATCTATGTAGATGATGTGTTTCTTTTCAATATTAAATGAAAATTTTACTTAAGAATAAATAGAACTAAATCTGTATATCAAAATTTCTTGTAAAAATGAATTATTTATTTATTAAACATATTAAGTAGAAAAACACATCTCATGTTTCAGTACATTATTTCAATATTGAATGAATAAGCATTCATAGACTTTTCATTAAAGAAATTTTATAGATTTTAAAACTATAATATATATAAATTATTTTCAAAAAATAAATAAGTTTTCTTTCAGTTAAAAGTTATAAATTGTGAATAAAGTAAACAATCAATATAATAATTAAAATGTCAGCTATAATATATTAATTGAAATGTTTCATCTATTTATTGTCTTTTCTGAAGAGTAAAAAATATAGATTAAATTATCAAAGATAAAATCTATTTCACTCATTAAATATCTTTTATGATGTTTACAGATTACGTCATGAAATAATATTCACTAAATATTTGTTTTTTTTTTTTTTATTATAAAACGCTGATAATATCATAGACCAAGATGATATCATATTTCATTTCATGATACTATTTCAAAATAGCATCATGAAATGAAATATGATATTATCTTGGAACTGTTATCCCTTTATCGAATACTTTTATATACAATATCTCATTAATACTTTGTTATAATAACTAAGAAAAACTTACTAATTTAACTAAAAATTATAGAATCGAAAATGAATAGCATGTTTCTATTAAATATTCATGATTTAAATTTTAATTTTGTTCCAGAATTATTTATCAGTATTTTTTTTTAATTTACAGTATGTTAGTAACAGATTTTTAGATACTAAATATTGAAAGTATTTTTATTAATTATAATCTTATTTACTAAATCTTTCATTCATATAATTATATAAATCTTTAAAACTTACCTCACATTTTTCATTAGCACAATTATTAACTTTCTGAAAAATATAAATATTAGAGAGATTATGCAAATGAAATATTTGGTATTTAGGGGAAACTGATCCAAACTGATCCTCTAAGGCAAAAACACGAAAAAAAATTCAAACTAAGTTGTTATTGGATTAATTTTTTTATATATTTTGGAAGACTAATCTTCCTAATATAAAATATCTTGAACTCTTCCAGGATTATTCAATTGAAATAAGAGAAAATAAAAATTCGAGACCTATGTCAGAGGATTAAGTGGTCCAAACTGATCCTCTTGTCCTTAAGACAAAAACACGAAAAAAATTCAAAATAAGTTGTTATTGGATTAATTTTTTTATATATTTTGGAAGACTAATCTTCCTAATATAAAATATCTTAAATATTTCCAGGATTATTCAATCGAAATAAGAGAAAAAAATAAAAATTCGAGACCTATGCCAAAGGATCATTTTGTACACCCTCCTGTCCAAAATGATCCCATAGAAATCATTTTGATGCAGAAACTAACAATTAATTAATAACTGCAATATTTATTTGTTGTAAATAAAACAGTAGGTAAAAACACAGCAAAAACAAGTTTTAATATATCTACGTAAGATGTTATTCCATGTTTATGGAAGTAAAAGAAACATCAGTTAACTAAAATTCTGATACCTCGCAGACATTGATTTTCATTTAGTCGAAATGGCATATCCTAAAATATATTGACCTACCTAATTATGACATAATCACCATCTTGACTGTAGTAGTACAAGCTTTTCTGCTTTATCAACAGGTGACAGTAAAACTTAAGGAAATACAATGGGAGGATCGTTTCACCCTGACTGATCATTTTGACCAGTTTTCCCAATTTATTTTTTTTCTAAACAAATTTAATCCAAAATCAATTTTCAGTTATTCAAATTAAATTACGTAAAATGTATTTTAATTATCAATAATGAATAAACGCTAAAATATACTCACGAATAAAAATCCAGTTTTATTGAAAGAATCAGTCTGGGAATACAAGTCATTGCAACAGCTGCTCCATTCTACCTCGCACTAAAATTGTAAGTTTTCATTTATCTTTTTCTTCTAATAATTACTTAATTTTAATAGAGAAATATATATTTCGTAAAACATAAATATAGAATATCAATTTGTGTAATAAATTATCATACTAATATTCTCATGACTCTTCATATGATTAGAATTCAGTGGATCTGGATAAAATATGCGAATTTCATTCAAATTGGATAATATTTTTATGTTATTTATTTAGTATATCCAACTAGATATGATTTAATATCGATTATTGTAAATAGGTTTGATTCCTTAAGCAGTGTTTCCAAAGTATGGTATATTGCACCCCTAGGATGCATAAAAGATAAACAAAAGATTTTTAGGGATACTAACCATTTTTCTAATTTTAATTATTTCTTTTTTACTTCTACAGTTTCACTTTATATGGTTTCACAAGTTTTATAATTTTATTATAACACAAATGTTGAAAAATAAATAATTTATAATTATTCCTATTCGAATAGCTTATAACTTTCCCGAAATTGCACATTCATTGATAAAGGACACAGCAGTGTTATTAAAATTTAAAAAATGATATACTGATGATAAAAATTTGGGAACACAGCGGTAAAGCAAAAGTAGGGAACCATTTTAAGCTTGTATGCCTGCAACAGCTGTTCCATTCTACCTCCCACTAAAATTGTTGTAAATTTTCATTTATCTTTTTCTTCTAATAATTACTGTACTTAATTTTAATAGAGAAATATATATTTCGTAAAACATAAATATAGAATATCAATTTGTGTAATAAAATTATCATACTAATATTCTCATGACTCTTCATATGACTAGAATTCAGTGGATCTGAATAAAATACGCGAATTTCATTCAAATTGGATAATATTTCCATGTTATTTATTTAGCATATCCAGCTAGATATGATTTAATATCGATTATTGTCAATAGGTTTGATTCCTTAAGCAGTGTTTCCCAAAGTATGGTATATTGCACCCCTAGGATACACAAAAGATACACAAACGATTTTTAGGGATACTAACCATTTTTCTAATTTTAATTATTTCTCTTTTATTTCTATAGTTTCACTTTACATGGTTTCACAAGTTTTATAATTTTATTATAACACAAATGCTGAAAAATAAATAACTTATAATTATTCCTATCCGAATAACTTATAACTTTCCCCAAATTGCACATTCATTGAAAAAGGACACAGTAGTATTATTAAAATTTAAAAAATGATATGCTGATGATAAAAATTTGGGAACACTGAGGTAAAGCAAACGTAGGGAACAATTTTGAGCTTGTATGCCATAAAATAATAATTTTTAGTACAGTTATATTCCGCCTGCTATCTAAAAATAAGATACATTGCTTCATATATCTACACTGCATAAAAATTAAATACACTGGTGTTAAAATATACCTGCAAATGGTGTTAAAATAATATCACATATTATTTTAATACCATTTGTGGGAATTGTAACAAAGTAATAATTTTTAGTACAGTTATATTCTGCCTGCCATCTAAAAATAAGATACATTGCATCATATATCTATACTGTTTAAAAATTAAATACACTGGTGTTAAAATATACCTGAAAATGGTGTTAAAATAATATCACATATTATTTTAATACCATTTGTGGGAATTATAACAAATGCATTCTCAAAAAGTTTCATATTTTGCGTTTTCAATGAATCCTAAATTGTTAATTTTTTTTTAAAAAAAAGATGTAAAACAGAGTATAGCACTCTGATGAAAAAAGTCACGTAATCGATTTAATTTTAAAATAAAACTGATATTTAATTAAAAATCGTTTACCTGCAAACCAAATCATTTCGCGTGCCATTTCCGGCGCACTACTAGAGGGTTTTAGAATATTCCGAGTAAATATTATTTTATTCGGACTAAAATAATATTTACTCTAAATACTGTCCCAAAATATGTGAATATCTTATCTCTTATAACATCATTAATATTAACTCCATATCGATCGTTTTCAATGAATCAGAAATTGTTAATTTTTAATTAAAAAAAAGATGTAAAACAGAGTATAGCACTCTGATGAAAAAAGTCACGTAATCGATTTATCGATCTTATCTAACTTGTTTAACTAATATACTTTTTCTTATTTTTCAGCAGGAAATAAATTTAAAACATCAATTATAGAAACGCAAATCAATATTTATAATAACATCCGTTGATTTCACGTATTCAAATAAATCTTTCGAAATTATTACATCATAATAGTTAAGATAATTTACTAAACTTATTTATAAATTATAACATCTCACAAAACTTACCATCGAAATATTAACACTTGTTATAATACATTCATGTAGTTTTATTATGCATGGATACTTCTCTCCGATATTTTCCCTTGCTATATTAAAAATGGATATAGGCATTTTAAAACTATAAATTATAAATACTACATTAAAATAATCACAAGATTTCTGAATATGTATATATTAATATTTTAATTAAATAAATTTCCTATGAAGCGGATATTTTCCCTTCCTATATTAGAAATGAATATAAGCATTTTAAAACTATAACTTATAAATACTGCATTAAAATAGTCACAAGATTTCTGAATATGTATATATTAATATTTTAACTAAATAAATTTCCTATGAAGAAGTATGCAATCTATCCCATTAAAAATAAATTATGAAGATAATTAATATTTATACTGTTTTTTTTATAATTCGTGTAATACTTATATATTTATATATGTTTTAATGAAATGAAACAGAAAACTTAATTAAAATTATAATTAATAACTTATAATTTTAAAAAATTTTGATCAAAACAATTGCTTTAGGTACAATATGAATATATTTTTAATATTTTCCCTTATTTTCTTCTTATTTATAAGGTTATTTATTTTACTAATATATGTTTTATGTTAAGAATATAAATATTTTAATAGACAATTTTAAGTTTTAGAACTATATGAGCTAAATAAAATATTATTGATTAAATTTACCTGTAATGATTGTTATGAAGTTTATTAAAATGCTCGAAAACACGTATAAGAATCCTACGTTCATATTCACTAACTAGACGAAATTAATATGAAATTTACACAGTAAATCTGAGTACACAGAAGCTTTGAAGGAAATGGTAAATTAAATAACAGGTGTTCATAAAACAATCTCGATGTAATCAGGTATGTGTTGGCAGGCAACAATTGAACAATAAGATAGGTTTATTATATTTATGGATTTTACGTTAAGAAGGAAAAAAGAATCTCGATGTAATCAGGTATATGTTGGCAGGTAACAATTGAACAATAAGATAGGTTTATTATATTTATGGGTTTTACGTTAAGAAGGAAAAACCGATTCTATTTTGTTTGTTTTTCAAATAAAATTTATTTTATTCAATTTATTACTTAAACTTCTTAACACTATTAATAAAGCAAAGATTGTAAGATCATTTCATTCAGAAAGTGAGAGTTTTCTGATTTATTAGATGATTTAAAGTCTCACTATGCTAGATTATCTGACATTCGGTTATCTGATTTTGTATGATTATTCTATACGCTATTAATAAAGAAAATATTGTAAGATTATTTCATTCAGAATGAGAGTTTTCTGATTTATTAGATGATTTAGTCTCACTATGCTAGATTATCTGACATTCGGTTATCTGATTTTGTATGATTATTCTATACAATAGAAAAATAATAAAAGGATAAAAAATTATATTATTCCAGATCTTTTTAAAAATGAAATATTATTTTATGAAATAAATATTAAACATAATTTATAGACAATTTTTTTACTTTCTTCATTGCATTCCATATTATTCGTCATTTTCATTATCCGAATAACTTTTAATCCAGTCTCATTTGGATAATCGTGAATATTAAATAATATAATGAAAACTAATATTATATAATTATAATATTTTTACTTTAGATTATTCTGAAATAACTGAACATAATGAGCTATGCAATGAAGTCAGTGTAGTCGAAAAAAGGGGCTTTGCGTGCATAAAAAATAGTACATTAGATCAGTGGTTCTCAACTTTTTTTTATTTTGTTGAGGAACAATAATAATATTTATTTTAAAACAAAAATTTTAAAATAAATATTTTGTTTAATATTTATTTTAAAATTTGGCGGTACACCTAAATATTTTAAATAATAATTTAAATTTAACAATGAATTTTTATTAACAGATTATTATATTTACTCTTATTTATTACATTCAGATTACAGACAGTCGTACACGAGATCATTAATGAGCGGTCCTTATTAAAGTCACTCTATGCTCCTATAGAGAAGTATGGACATACTTTTCCCTAGACTTTGCCCTTATTAAGTTACAGCGCCACCTACGGATTTTGTCTTTGTATAGAAACTATAATTTTAATTTAATTTATTAAAGTCACTCTATGCTCCTATAGAGAAGTATGGACATACTGTACTTTTCCCTAGACTTTGCCGACAATGAAAGCCTTTCATTGGTTAGCTCATCATGTGGGTTCCAGACGCCATGTTTGAGACATTGTCGGAGAGCTAAGATTGGAGCTAAACTGAATTTGGCTACATGTTGTTTTTCTAAGTATACCATATTTATAGGAATCAGTACAGTGGTTCGACTGCAAAAAGACTATCCTGCCAACCAAGTTTCACTTCTAATATATATGACTAGAAATTACCCGCTCATATAAATGAGCGGAAATATTGTTATTTAATCTTATAATACTATATAAGGTTATATTAGCTTGTACAGTATAATAAATTTGTGAGATATTTTGTTGTTGTTTATTAGTTTAAATATGTTGCAATTTTGTTATATCTATGCTATTTCTATTAATTAATGTTGCAATTTTGTCATATCTATGCTATTTCTATTAATTACGAAACACAAATACCAAAATGTTTATTGAAACATATACAGTGTTTAACCCAAAATTTCTTGGTGAACAACATTATTTGTATATACAGCTGAATTATTAAATTTTAACTTGATTTGAGTTTCTATAATTTGTATTCTGTTTGATATTGTTGTTCCACGGAAATTCTTTTGTTATGCAAACATTCCATACTTTCATGTTCGGATCAGTTGGTGGGGGCTAATCTTTAATTCTTTAATATATAATTTTCCAAAAGATGAAATTAAAGTATTGAAATTGAAGATTTACTTTCCCATCAATTGATGATTAAAAACGGAAATCCATTGTGTTAAAATTCCAAAAAGACTATATATTAAGAAATTAAAGATTCACCACTCATTGACCGATGATTAAAGTACGATTCGAGAATTCCGTTGTATTAAAGATTCATACCAAAATTATGTCGACTTTCAAGGTGGTTTTCAAAATGGCGGCGCGCACCAGTTTAGATACTGCGTATGGAGAAATACTGTACTATAATTTCATCGTTTACTTTCTTGATACGTGCACCAAATAGAACCGCAATCCTTTTGGAAAATTTTCTCTACTCGACGTCATCTTTCGATTGGTGCTATTTTCGTTTATGTGGCACTAATGTAAAATTATACCTATTTTCTTCATTTCTCAGCTGCAAACATTAATGTATTTTTACGTAGAATTTCTAAAATCTGAAAAATGGAAAAATATGGAACATCGGATATGATAAATTATAGCGTATATTTGGATAAATATTGAACTTACGTTAGAATATTATTTGAAAAACACCTCCGAACTCGCCGACACCAAAAATATACGTTCAACCGCATTCAACTTCTCGTGACGTAAACCTTCCCATAAATCACTGCGCCGACAAGTGAACGAGGCCACCTTATCTCTACTAACCTTGAGGAGCATAGAGTAACTTTAGCCCTTATTGAGTTACAGCGCCACCTGCGGATTTTGTCTTTGTATAGAAACTATAATTTTAATTTAATTTTTTAGGGAATCATAAAATGGCGTCATTTATACCACAGGGAGAGAGGATGGCGTTACAGCGCCATCTGCGGAGTTTTTTAGAGGAATTATAATTTCGATTAAATTTTTATTCTTTAAATTTTAAATTATTAATAACAACAAATAATTTTGATTGTCGTAGACATCCGAAAATTAGTCCTTTCTAACGATACCATATTTATAAAAATCGATACAGTGGTTCGACCGAAAAAGGGACATCTGTCAGCAGCCACGTTTGACTATTAATATATATGATTCATACAATTACATATATACAATTCATTCTTAATTTTTTGCAGCACACCTTCAAAGGTTTGGCAGCACACTAGTGTGCCGTGGCACAGTGCGTCACACCGTCAAAGGTTTGGCGGAACACTAGTGTGTCGCGACACAGTGGTTGAGAACCACTGCATTAGATGAATAATGTTGTAGATATACAAAGATTTTGATTCAATTCAAAGAATTAAAACGCATAATCAATTTAAAAGCTGCCGTCTCTGGATTAATATTTTTCTAAGTATACCCTATTTATAGGAATCAGTACAGTGGTTCGACTGCAAAATACTATCCTGCCAAGCACGTTTCACTACTAATGATTCATACAATTACATACATACAATTCATTCTTAATTTTTCTCGTTACACCGTCAAAGGTTTGGCGAAACACTAGTGTGCCCCGGCACAATGGTTGAAAACCACTGCATTAGATGAATAATGTTGTAGATATGCAAAGATTTTGATTCAATTCAAAGAATTAAAACGCATAATCAATTTAAAAGCTGCCGTCACATATTATGCTAAATATGATTTTCGGCAAACATCATTTAGTTTAGGCATATGTAGGTAGGAGAAAAACATTCTCTGTTAGAAACATTTCATTTAATTAAACAAACTTTATTGTCTTTAAAAATGCAGTGTAAATTTTATTCAAACTTGAGAAAATCCATCACTGCAGAAGATAACTGCATCTTTTATCTTTTTTATCGTGATTTCTATCTTCACCACGATAATAATTGTATTAATATTATATTATACAAGTTATTTTAAATCTAGTTTAGAATAACTTATATAATTTTATATTAATACAATTAATCTTCATAATAATAATAAACTTTTCTTCATTTCATATTAAATTTAGCCATGCAGTATAGTCATATCTTTTTAAACACTGATATGGAATACATTATCGAAAATGCAAATGTTAAAAACTTCAAATTAAAAATTCTTGGAATTTTTTTATAAAAATAATTCGAAATAACTTCATAAGATATTTTTTCTGAGAATCAAATACAGTACTTCCAAGAATGTTTGAAATATAATAAAGTAGAGAATTTAACAGCATTTTTCCCAGAATCAAATACAGTACTTCCAAGAATGTTTGAAATATAATAAAGTAGAGAATTTAACAGCTTATACTTTCAATAAGATTTAATATAATAATAATAATAATAATAATTAAACACTAATTTAAAATAAACTAATACTAAAATATAAAATAAACAAAACTCGATTTAATGAAATAATAATAATAATAACAATAATAATTAAACACTAATTTAAAATAAACTAATACTAAAATATAAAATAAACAAAACTTATATATTTTGAATTATAGTGAATTTATTTATGCCATGCTTTTCTTAATTTCAACTTTTTAAAATGAGCATGCAGATTGTTAATATATATATAGTGGACTCTCGATTTTACAAACTCGTTCGGATCCCCAAAAAGTTCGTAGATGGAAATGGCATTAATTAACATTAGTTCTATGGGATACTTTTCTAGACCAATTCAATAGTTCGTAAAAACGTGTAGTTCGTAAATTGAAGGTTCGTAAAAAGTGACAGTCCACTATACTGTATTGTAATTATATATATATCAGATGTTTTTTGGATTAATTAAATCTATTTTTTAATTTTGTTATAAAAAGCTTCTATAAATATAATGCTTTATATTATTACGAACAACTTTCGTAAAAAGTGACAGTCCACTATACTGTATTGTAATTATATATATCTCAGATGTTTATTGGATTAATTAAATCTGTTTTTTAATTTTGTTATAAAAAGCTTTTATAAATATAATGCTTTATATTATTACGAACCATAATTATAAAATAATTTTTTTTTCTTTTCAAACTATTTTTTATTTAATTGAAACTAAAAATGCATAATAATAAAATAAAGTACAGTATAGAACAAAAACTTACGAAAATAAAAAACAAATTTACCTAAAAAATTATAAAAATTACAATAAAATTAAGAATAATATTTTATCGATATTTTTTAATAGATAGATGTATATTAGTATTCTATAGAATTGTAATTCGTAGAAAAATATTATAAATTTATTTAATAATTTTTTAATTATTTCGCTTTAGTTATTATGCTTGTTTAATATTTATTAGAGAATTATCTGAAAATTACCTTATCAATATAAAATAATCCAGTTATTTTCGGATTAATAATTGTTTAAAGATGAGTATGTATAAAATACTTAAGAATCCTCATCAATCTGAAAATTACTTTAATAATATAAAATAATCCAGTTATTTTCGGATTAATAATTGTTTAAAGATGAGTATGTATAAAAATACTTAAGAATCCTCATCAGCTATAAAATTTATATTAAAGTAATCATATCAAATAACATCCAGACGTGAGATGTATATAACTGTATAAATTTCTATTTTACTTTTTCTCTAGTATTTCGGTTTAGCAAGAATTAGCGTAATAAATCATCTGGCTGCAAGAGCATTCTCTCCGTTTCATTTCTGCTATCTAATAGATGCTATAAAATTTATATTAAAGTAATCATATCAAATAACATCCGGACGTGAGATGTATATAACTGTATAAATTTCTATTTTACTTTTTCTCTAGTATTTCGGTTTAGTAATAAATCATCTGTCTGCAAGAGCATTCTCTCCGTTTCATTTCTGCTATCTAATAGATTTTATCTATTTGAAAGAGAGATGTAACTTATCAAATAATTGAATTAATATTTTTAATTATATTTTTATATTGGAAAGAAATTTTTTATTTTTAATTGATATTGAAAGAGAGATGTAACTAGTCAAATTATATTTAAATTAATATTTTTAATTATATTTTTATATTGGAAAGAAATTTTTTATTTTTAATTGATATCAAATAAGATTTTAAAAATTTAACTAATCAGTAAAGAACAAATCTTGGCAGAGACAGATTTAAAATGATCTCAGTTAATATCCAATTATTTCTTTTATATAGATTTTATATAAATTATACTAAAATAATATTCGTAAAAGATACCAAAATAATATTTTAAACATAAAATGAAATGTTTTCATATTAAGTTTCACTTTATCTTTAAAGTCTGTATAAAATATTAAACATTAATTATAATTAATTAGTTGATTTTTGTTTTTTATCTGAGTTTATATTACATGTATCTAATGTAATTTAAATTTTACATAAATAATAAAATTTTTATAGGGTTAATCTACTTTTAATGACATAAACAATTTACTAAAAATTAAATCGGAATAAATATTATGAATCATTCTAAGTCATGTATTATTTACATATCTTATAATGGATTTTATATAAATTATACTAAAATAACATTCGTAAAAGATAATTAAATAATATTTTAAACATAAAATTAAATTTTTTTCATATAAAGCTCCATTTTATCTTTAAAGTTTGTATAAAATATTAAACATTAATTATAATTAATTAGTTGATTTTTGTTTTTTATCTGAGTTTATATTATGTGTATCTAATGTAATTTAAATTTTACATAAATAATAAAATTTTTATAGCGTTATGCTACTTTTAATGACATAAACAATTTACTAAAACTTAAATCGGAATAAATATTATGAATCATTCTAAGTCATGTATTATTTACATATCTTATAATAATTTCCTAATTATTTAAAACAAAGTTTCAATAATAGATAATGTCTTAATATCAGGTTTTGCTAACATTGTGAGGTTGCCGCAACTTGGCGCTGTAGTCGATATTATTAAATTGTCAAAATGTCAGAATTTTGCGAGTGCGTTTATCTACGAGCGCAAGTAAGGACACACAGGGTCCGGGTTGAAGGAATAATGTCTTAATATCAGTTTTGCTAACATTTTATTCAGTTATGAATTGTTTAAAACGAATATTTCATTTTTTTATTATTTTAGAATATTAGTGGATGATATTTAATTTAAATAATCTTAAAAATGCGAATGATTTCGAATTTATTTACAGTTTAGTAAAAGAAATCTTGATTTCAGTTGAAAGTCAATGTATTCTTTATTTATATCCGTGTTGTTTATAACAGTTTTCATTTAAATAAAAACAGTATATTTACCGTACTGTTAAATAAATTTTTAGTTAATCAGACATAAATAAAAGACATTTGAATAAATATCATGATATTGATGATTTAAATATTAAATTTATAATATTTTAATTGACTGAAGATTAATAAAAATATAAATCATAATTCCAATATCATTATAAATTATTGTAGTGGTTATTTTTCATTATAATTTTATTTAATAAGATATTCCAATTCCTTTAGATATAAGCAACTTTGGGCTTTTGATAAACATCTGATGAAATTTTTCCAAAAAAAAAAAAGAAATGACTGAGGCAATGTTTCGGAAATTTATATTATATGAAACACATTATATAATACAATAAAATGTCCGTTATAAAAAAGTAAACATTTTATTTTTTATGAAATTATAACATGTTGAAACTTTAATAAAAAATATCTAAATTTAATTAAATTTTATAATATCAGTTTGCAATAAAATATTATTTTGTATGCAAAAAGTTAAAATCGCAAAAATATTAAAATAATTTATCAAAATAATAACAATTTTTCAAAAATTATTAAATACTATAATAAAAAATTAATGCAAATACTTTAAATGTTAAATGTTTTTTTATTTATTACCCTTTTGTTTAGCAAAACAACATTTATTCCACTATTCAGTGTTTTCCAGAGAGTGGGGCGTGAGTTCCCACTAAAGGGCGTGAGTTCCCACTAAGGGGCGCGAGTCTATTCCAAGGGGGCGTGGAAGAATTTTAGAAATATCATTTTGACACAAACAAGTGAACAATAAATTCAAATTGATGTCAAGAAAAAATTACTCAGCAAAAGGGTTATAAATACAATACAAATATTCATGTAGGCCCAGAAACTTTCTGCTGTAGCTGTTTTAAAGATAAAATAACGATCTCGTTTAGTGATTGAAAAAGAATTGTGAGTAGCGATATCTTCCATGACACCCGATTTGAGAGAATTTTGTGCTGAAAAACAAGCCTACCCATTGCGTTAAACGTATGTTGCATTAAATATATGTTCTAGCAATATTTTTCATTTTTGTAAGATTTGTTTAATTGTATTAAAAAGTATCACACTATAATATATATTTTTATGTAAAGAACTTTATTTTTACAAGATATGGTATATTATTTTGTAATATTAAGCTGTAAGTAGAAAGTATTTATAAAATTAGACTGTTATGGTATGAGGGGAGCGTATCAAGTTTTCATGAAAAAAGGGATCCGCAGACACAAAAAATTTGGAAACCACTGCGTATTCTCCTAGAATGTAAGCCTATATAAATCATTAAATAAATCTCATTCGAAATATTTAATTTGAGTATATATTTCATTATTTACTTTTTAAATAATGATTGATTTTCTTATATAATATCTTTTAATCGTTATATATATTATTTATTTAATATTAATTTAAAAATTTTGCTGAAATGCGCATGTTCTTACGCAGTCTTCTTTTATCCAATGATAAAAATACAGTATTTGATTATATAATTTTAAAAGGTATAAAAGAAGTAATATAATGCTAACGCATTTATATCAAAAGTTTATAATGATTTGGTTCATTTTATTGACTTTCGTCTTAATTCATTGCGCTATTCCCTCTTCAGGAGAGGTAAATCTTCAATTGCAGTTTTATTTAGATTTTTAACATATACTTTACCTATAATTTTAATATGAAAAAGTTTTTCCTAGAAATGATTATCAGTAGATACTTTTATATTTTATATTACAGTAGATTCCCTTTTATTCGGTCTCGTTTTAAGCGGCGACATTTTCTTGAAGCTATGAGTGGAAATAAACATGTAACAAATAATATAGTAATAATAATAAGTCATTCCATAGAAAAGGATATGCTTGATTTTGCATTAAGATATATGGCAGAGCTAAATAATTCATTTTCCATTGATATAATCTTATAAAAAATGACATGCTTTTGCTTCAAAAAACAAATATAATCAAAAAGGCCGATGAAGATTACATTTTTTAACCAAGTAAATGTTTAATAACGATTTCTATAAAATATATAGTACTGTATATATTTTTTAAATTTAATTTATAACTTGTAAATGGTATTTTTGCATATATTATCGGATTAACCGACCATTCGTTTATCCGGCCTGAGATCCGGTACTATAGAGGCTAGGAAATCTACTGTAATTTATTTCGTTTTTACGTTTTAATTTTTTTTTCTAATTTGAAAAAATACTAGAAAGTAATAATTTTATTACATAAACAAATTATCAATTTTTACATTAAAACGTTTAATTTTTTTTATTGTGAAATAATAATTTTATTGCTTAAAATAATATATAAATATATTATAATACAGTATAAATATTACTTATTTTATTTTATATTGCATAAATTTTATTATGATGCAATTTATACATTACAAAAATTTATTTTAAATTTTTCTTTCTGTAATAATTTATTAGTGCGAATGAGATTTATTATATGTAGGGCCTACATTTATTTATGAGTATTTTCAATGCTTGTCAACATTTTTAAAAGATTTTATCATTTTATTATATTTTAATTTATTCTTAAAGATTTAAATTTTGAATTAATTTTAGGAGGCAATACCAGTGAACAAAACTGATCCCTGTGATCCAAACGCACCATGTGGATGGAAACTTTACGACCGTAATTATGGAATTGGAGTACGATACTTATACTGGCAAGACGCACCGTGAGTGTTTAAAAAATAATAATCTATCAGTAGATAATTTTCAAAACTTAATAAAATATGAAAGTTTTGCAATATTTTAGTTTTTGAACAAGATTCTGAAAGATTCTCTTAAAGCTATTCCTTTTTATTAATTTAAGAAACATTTAAATCTCAGCATATTTAATTCTAATTTTAAATGCATTAATTTATAACAGTTAAATTTTTATTAAATTATGAAATAAAGTTTTCATGAAGAGAATTCCCCCAATGAAAACTTTTCCTGTAATATTTGTTTATTACAGTACAGTTGATAAAATTAATTGCATATAGAAAAGTAAAATTTAATTAATTTCATTCCTAAATAATTACTTAATACCCAAATAAACAAATTAATTAATTATAATGCTAGAAATGCTTGTTTATATTAAATACAGTATTATGATATTGGATAATTTGCTAATTTAACAGAAAAAATACAAAAATAAATTGAAGTGTAAATAAATTAATAGCTAAATACCGTATCTTTAATTACAATATTTCAAAGCTGATGTTTCTGTTCTTAAAGATATTTTTGAATACACTGATTGTACACTACACTGACTATATTGATTGTACAAAAAAATATGATAAAATCATTTTGGTAAATGTGTCTAAAAGTCTTTTATGGAACATATCACATGTAACAAAAATAGTTTATATATATTAACATTTAAAACTTTAGAAATAACTACTATTTTATAATGGAATTATGGCGTTAAACTTTAGAAATAAAAATCTTTTTGCAATGGAATTGTGACATTTTTAAATATTTCAAAGTTAACAGCTATATTAATATATTATAATATTTATTCACAAAACATAAGTTTTAAGAAACAACAATAAGTTTGAAGAAAAATTATAATAATGTTTATCAACATTTTCTAAGTATAAGAAAAATTATCAAATTTTATTAAAAAAATTAGCATTTTATATTTATATTTAGCAGTTTCTGTTGTCGCCTGATTTTCCGAGAAGAAGCTCTTCGGGCTAGAGGATCAGGATCGAATCCAATCTCATTCCTTTAAAGTTTATTCGGAAGATTCAGGCCCTCCCTATCATTGATCCCCATTTTCTACAATCCGACTAATCCTTCCATGAATACGGACAGAGTAATTGCTTATATCATGCTCTGTCACTTAGTAATTAGAAAACGATTGAAAAATGGAATATAAAAAACAAAAAAACAGTTTTTATTATTCTGAACCGAAAGAATGTTTCCGAGTTTTAGGATTTTATTTTCTGAAATAAAATCCTAAAACTCGGAAAATAGTCCATAAATTGGGCGGCATAAATCAAAGAATCTTAACCTTACGGAAAGGAGGGGTAATGGCACGCGGTGGGGAATGGGATGCACCTTGATAATTTTAATTCTTCAAGTCCAGATGACATCTCAATTATGTCGACATCTAGCGGCAATTCCACTAAGATATTGGTAGTGAATGGCGTCTATTTGCAGAGAGTTGTACTCGTGTTGTTCTGGATTTTATCTTCTTCCATCAATTCTTCTATCAGAATCACGGAGTTTACATTAAAATAAAAAAACCAGGTTTTTGATGTGTAAGGAAACATTCTTAATGAATGTACTGTGAGGAACGATATGCGTAATTAGTTTTGTAAGTTTTCCGTTTCTTCCCGCACTGAAAGAGAAAAAAGAAAATGGCGCACGTCGGGGTAATGTTACGCAGACTCATGCCGCTGAGTCTAAGTAGGCCTAAAGGCAAGGTACAGAAAAAAAGGGAAAAGAGGAAGCCATTTCAAGAGGATAATAGTTCTTCTTATGAAACTCACAATGAAAATGGCCTTTATCAGGACGAAGAGTGGATGATAGTACTATGGAAGGGTCAGTCTCTGGCCTGCCCCAACCAATGTGTCTCTTCTGTGTCGAATTTGGCCGTAACAAAGATCTGTGAAACCGGTACATCCTTTGTTCCGGATGGGTTCACGCAGAATGCAGCGCAGCAGATTTTGCAGTCAACTTCAGATGTGTCTTTTGTCAAAACTGAAATTGAGTAAATTATCATTTTCAATTCTTATTTACTTAAACATTTTAGTTATCTCAATATAGCGTACATATTATTTATTTGGTATTATTTCTTTAGTTTTTTAACTTAGTAATAAACAAGATCTTTTGCTATAAATTCTGTTTCATAGTGTGGTTTACTTAGAAGTTTGCAGTATTAGGAAGACTGCGGTGAGTAATGGTACACAACACCTTTTTTCACATTTTTTATCTCAGCTACGACACAATTTGGAAAAGAGTTTCTTTCTTCATGAATAATTTTTATACTATAACACACTTCGTTTATATCTCATCCCTAAGGTCAGCGAATACTTGTAAATAACCATTCCAATTTAAGTGCGTGCAATTGCCTCTCCTTCCCCTCTCCTTGATATATCTTTATTATTGATTTTGTAAATTTCTAGCGTGATTATTTTGATATTTAAATGGTATGCTATGCCTAATTAATTACACATTTTCTTTATTTTGGAAAAAAATACATAATAGGTCTAGAGTTTTATCTCCTTATAAGTATGACGATCTCTTATATGGAAACTATGCATCAATAATTTAAATTACAAGACTAAAGTTGAGGCACAAGTGAAAGTCTGATTCTATTGGTTTACTCAGCGGATATAGATGCGTGTGTTTAGCACGCGAATCTATCTGGCAGATTCGCGCAAATACTGATGCGCGCTAACGAGATCACTACCGTTCCTATGGCGACCTTTGCGTGCCTCTTGTGCTCTCGCTGTAGTTTGAACCGGCCTTTAGGCTGGATTCACACTGACCTTAAGATTGCTATAGCAACTGTGACTGCGACCATTGCTATCGGAAGAAACTCAACAGGCCACGTTTCACTGTTGCTCGCTACGACCGTGACAATATTCAACTTGATGAATATTGGCGCTGTCGTAGCTGCTACGTCATTATTACAATAGTCAACAAAAAAAAAGAGACATTTGGCCATCTTTTACGAGCTGTATGCAACATCAGTTCTTACTGGCTGTTGTTTACGCAGTTACTATTGGTTGATTTGAAAATTTGTGAAGTCGATCATGATCAATGTGCATGTTCTGTTGCAAACCGTCAATCGTGATCTTAGTCGTATTTGTGATCGCAGACCAGTGTGAATTCAGTGTTAAACATCAAATTATTCTTTTCATTAAGGCAAATCGAATAGTACCATCAACGTCAAAATCCGAGTAATATTAACTGACTTATTAAATCCGAATGCGCCGTTTATGAAAATTTCGCGGTTTTTGACCCTTTGCCAAGCCCAACTGTGGTTTCGTGAAGACAAATTTTTCTACATCCTACATGTACCCTAACAGTCATATAAAAAGAAAGTTCAAATAAATCAACCCAGTAGTTCTTGAAAAACAAAACCGTCAGCACCTCCCTTATGTTATTAAAAGAATGTGTCAATATATATATTACCGGTAGCTCTCCCATGCTCTCTGTGAAAATAATAAATACCTGCTAATAATAAATATTAAATAATTTATTTATTAGTATAGAAAAATAAAAAAAATTAGTCTTGTCAATTCTCAAACCACAATTTATTTAGCTTATAATCGCTTACCTAACCATTACACCATTACAACTGATAATCTCGATATTCAAAGTATTAATATATCAGTTATTATGAAAACTTTTAATGCGATTTTTGCGCGAACGCAGGAGAAGTGTACATTACTACTTTAAGATTTTATTCTTCCTATAATCCTCTTGTTGGGTATGAAAATATTGTTTAATTAATATGATTTAATTAATATGATTTAATAATACAACATAAAAAATATTTATTTTAGACTAATGTGCCAAGTGTGAAAAAAATCGTAGAAACCTCGATGTTTCGAAAAATTTTGTCGAAGTTAACATTGAATAAAATCCGTTCTAAACATTATTTTTGAAAACGAAATAAAGGTCCATTGAGATTTTCAGTCGCAGTACAATGTCAGAAAAATTCGTAAATTTTACTCAAAAATTGAAGCTTGTATAGGTTGTCTAACATGTGAAAATTCGACATATATTTTTCTTTACAGTACGCTTACATTACTACATATCGCAACAAGTTATACAGCAAATTATTCTGCTCATTAGTAGAATCGATTGGTACCATTGACGTCGAAATCGGATAAATAATAAATCCACAAATTACCAAATATATGTTTATGTAACGGTACACTAACAGTATAATTTAGGTCAACGTATTATACATCAGATTGTTCCCTTCATTAAGTCGAATCGAATGGTACCATCCGCGTCGAAATCCAAGCAATATTGACCGACTTATTAAGTACCGAATGTGCCATTTATGAAAATTTCGCGGTTTTTGGCCATTTGCGAAGCCCCCTTTGTGGTTTTGTGAAACCACAAAGGGTTCACAAAAGGGGATTTTTTGCACATCTTATACTCACCCCAACGGTCATTTAAAAACAAAGTTCAAGTAAATCGGCCCAGTAGATCCTGAGAAACACTACCATCAGCACCCCCCCTTAATGTTAAATGAAGGTGTCAAGTATATTAGAGGTAGTGCTACTGCGCTACCTCTAATATACTTGACACCTTCATTTAACATTATTCATTTAACACTTCACTTGAAAGTGGCTTATCAGAGGTAGCGCTACTGTGCTACCTCTGATAAGCCACTTTCAAAATAAATGGTTCATAAGTCCATTTTTCAAAAAAATATTCTCTCTCTTCTATCAACTCTTATGGGTGTCAATGAGGCAGAATGAATTCTTTTTTTTTTCCTATTTGTAGCAAATAAGAAAGTCCTTGTCCAATTTGGTGTTGTTTGATTTGACTTATTTTGATTCTATCTTTTTTACTCTATCTGTCCATTTAATTCTTAATCATCTAGATCTTTTGCTTTCAACTTTCATTTGGAGAACTTTGTTTAGTAATCTTTCTGAATTCATTTTTGAAATGTATCCAAAAATTATCTTAATCTTTTTCTTGATCTTTTCTATTATTATTATTTCTTGTCCAAGACATTTCTTTATTTCTTCATTCTTTATTTTGTCAAATACTAAGACATTAAAAGTTTATTTCAGTCATCTCTTTTAGTAGTGAGTTTCCTTTCATTATCTTTCAGATTCCAGCATTCACTTTCAGAGACATATTGGGAGGACTATTGTTTGATAAATTTTTATCTTGATTTGTTGTTTGATTTCTTTTAATTTCCATATTTTGTTTAATTTTCTAATATTAGAGCAGGATGGCTTATTCTTTTTTTATCTGTTATATCATTGTTTTGTTCTATGATTTTTCCCAGATAAATGAATTTATCAGAATTTTTCTATTGTTTTACAATTAATTTTTATTTTAGAATCTGAAGTAGTTACTTAAATGCATTGTTTTTGTCTTATCAATGTTTACATTTAACCCAAATTTGCTGCATTCTAGTGCAACTTTGTAATTCATTGTAAGTATTCTATTGAGTTTACAATTATTGAAATATCATCTGCAAATTTTAAGTTTGTAATATTCTCTCTTATAGATGATTATCCCTGAATCTTCAGAGGCTAATACTGTTGATATTGTTCTTTCCAGTGTTAAATTAAAAAGTTTAAGTGGATAGGTTATGGCCTTATCTTATTCACTATTGTTGTGAAATTGTATGGTTAGTGCTTTCAACTTTAAGTGCACTCTTGGAGTTATCATACATACATTTTATAATTTTGATGGTTTTATTGGTGATATCATAGTTCACTAGAGTTTCCTGTAGTTTGTTTCTGTTTATTAATTCAAAAGGTTGGTGGAAGTCTATGAAGTTAATGAAGCATGGCTTGTTGAATTCTATTGTTTTTCTATTATTTTTGTGAGAGAGAATATTTTTGTCTATTGTGCTTTGTTCTTGGCTTATGCTTGCTAGATCTTAATATCTATTCTTCATAGAGTTATATTAATTTTTGAATAATTTTTGTGAATACTTTTCTACAAACACTGAATTGCCATAAACCTCAGTGTTCAAAAAAGCTGACAAAATGAATTACAATAATTAGAGGTAATTATTGCAGTTCATTTTGTCACTTTTTTCTTTATAATGCTTTTTTCTTTTTTTTTTTTACATAGAAAAACATGCATTATATGGATGACATATGATACTGATCTGTTTGCCTGTGTTAAATGGATTCTTTGGATTGGAAATGGTTTATATCTTGTGGAATATTACTAAAGATGAAAATTTGTTGATTACACTAACAATTTAATTAAATATATATATTGGTTCTCTTCAACCATATTTTTTGTTATTAACTATAATATGAACATGATTTTATTTTATACATATTAGAATGATTTTATATATTACTTACCCAGTAAGAACAACAAAATAATGTCTTAAAACTATCCATATAAGAATAACAGCAAATAGATGTCAAAAGAACCAGTATTTCCAAAGAATCAGTATTCCAATAATTGGAAATACTGATTCTTTTGATATCTATCTCTAATTGGAAACTGGAAGGAAAAAAAAAAAAAAAAAAAAAAAAAAAAAAAAGTAAAAATAATGCAAGGACGAATTAATTAAGAAAAAAAAAAAAACAGAAAAGAAAATAGTATCAGTTTTATCAGTCAACAAACATCACAATATTATTTATCAAAATTTTATTAAAATAAGCCAATGAAGAAAAGTTTTGCAAAATATAGTAGTTCTCAACTTATGCAGTTAATGTGTCCAAAACAATTTCTTGTAAATGGAAACCATGTAAGTCTAACAATGTTTAAATTCAATATACATGAATAAACACATTAGCAAACAAAATGGTCAAATGAAATTTATGGGCTTATTTTAATTATAGATAAGAAAATTTAAGACTATAATTAATATTTCTTTCAAAAATGTAAATTGTTTATTGAATTTTTCATTAGCATTTTATGGAACTTTGTGTAATTTTTTTAATTTTTTATTAATCACATATCACTGAAATTACATACATCAATACCTTGTAAGTTTGGTACCTATTATATAATATTGAATAAATATTAAAAATAAAACAGTATCTCTGTGGTTGAAAATTCATATTAGGGCAGATATTAGGTATAAACAGATCATAGTCATTGTACAGAATCAAATGAGCTTCTGTTCTCTAAATGGCTATACTTGGCTTCACAAGATATGTTAATTGAAGATTGATTATTATCATGCATAGTCCTCTATGGATTGACTTGATGATCAATTATAATTGAGTAACATCCTTAAAAGTTTTAATCATTTCTTATAAATTTTATAAATTTTGCAAAAAAATTTCAAATTCAAAACAATGTTCAATTCATCACAACTTAATCTAGTTAGAATATTTAATCAGTCCATTTAATAACTAAAAGGACACTTACAGATCCTTGTCTCATTCCTATTGTCTCAAACTAGTTAAACAATACAGTAAGACCCCATTTAATGCAAGGGATATGTTTCAAAAAACCAAGCGCTAAATGAAACAGCATTAAACAAGGTCATCTTATCACACAAATAATGGGAATAGGTGAAACAGGAAAGTGAATAAAAAAAGATATATATCTTTTTTATTTTGTATCATGCATTATTACTATTGTATTACATTAATTATAGACATTTTTATTGCTAATAGATTAGTATTCATAAATCATTCATGAAAATGAAAAATATTTAAGTAAATAATTTTTGTGATGAGGAAGGTTCTTCCTCATTTGATACTTTTTGTATTTTTGTTAAGAATCATCTAACAAAAAATCGTTTGCCTTTTCCTCTTTCATTCAGCAAGTAACTTCAATAGCAAAACATTGCATCCATGACATTTCATCTTACCTTTGAATTTCTATCAAAATTTGGATCATTTTGTATAAACTTATCCATAATTTCTATAATAGTAGCTAAACTTTAACTGTAAAATAATGTTGATGAATGATCATAAATATGAACTGTGACCATAGCAGACTTTTGTATGTACTGCACTGAACTGATATCAAATGCATTGCGAGACGGCATAGGAGTATCAAAGCAACAAATTAGTGCGATTTTGGATTTATGTGAGTATAACAGTTTGAAAAACCGCACCAAAGGAATCAACAAAAAGTATAGAATAAAAAAAAACGTGTTATATTGAAACAGCATTAAACAGAGCAGCATTAAGCAGGGTCTTACTGTATTTAAACAATATATTATTTATTGTGTTGCAATGTATTATTATATATTGTATATGCTTTAATACAATAATATATTTCCTTATTGTTGATCTGCACACTACACACACTATTTTTATCATGTTGCAATCTTTCTAAAATACTTTCTTAGTTTCAAAACTTATTCATATTTTTATATATATTTTTAATCAAGTAATAATATCTTTAATAAATATGGTATAGATAATTTTTTCTATGCTTTCATTAATTATATAATATGCAATAGCAAAAGTTGAAATTAATATAAGAATTACAAGAAATTTCATTACATATAATTCTTGACTTAAGATGGAGTTATCATATAATGACCAAGACATAAGTCAGAAATACAGGCATTTCAAATTTATACAAAAAGTTGAGACTAAGATTTTTATATAATTTGAATTTTGTGAAAGTCAGAAAAATAATTTTTTAACAAAAATTCTGAAGCAAAAACTACTTGAGCTAGAGGACTATTGTGCACTAATACACTATTAGCACAATAATACACTATCTCTGTACCTATGCATATACAGTGAAACCTCTCAATAGCAGACACCTCTGGGGAACAGAAATTTGTCTGCTATTGAGGATAATGTCCATCTGAGCATCCATTTTTTTGCTTGGTGTGATTTAGCACGATACGAATTTTCGCATTATATGAGTAACAAAGTCGATAAATTTTACATTTAATAGAAAGGAATAATAAAACATAAGTGATATTTCGCGGATCTCACACCACTTTCCCCTCCGGAAAAGAAAAATGTTTATCTCTTGATGAACATCTTTTCTCAAACATCTAATTTGTAGATATTGTTAAGTTCATACCTGGGTACACCAGTTCATACTAAAGTTCATTTGGATGATCAGGAGAAGAGATAAGTTCTGATGGAGATTTTGATAAAGAGAAAGTTTTCAGTTTTCTAATGGCGCTTAAATTCTCACAAAAAACACTTTCTTTTGTAAAAATTTTTTTTTCTCACAATAAAGTCACAAACTATTTTAGTTGAGTTCTTAATTGACATAGTTCAACTGTCTTGATTTTAAGTCACATTAATAAATTTCACTTAGTCTTGACCAACACGGTCCACTTCCCTTTAAGTCAATTACATGATCGGAACTTGAAATTTCACTGAAGACTTGGATTTATTTGATGATATAGGTAAGTCTTGGGTCATTGATCCTTGATCTGTTGACACTTTTAGTTCTTTTAACGGTATCTCTTGAGATAATTCTCTTCCAGGACGAGTTGTATCCGTATTTGACACTGTGATCGGAATGATAGGAGTCGATGTGTTATTCGAAGAAGTTTTACGTCTTTTCATCCAGTAGCATATAATCACGAAACAACAAATGAGAATCACTCTTCCAACACTACCTCCAATGGAGTAAGAATGAATTGCACCTGTCCAAATATCATTATTTTCAATGCCATAAGTTAACGGAGGCATTTGTTTCAGTTCCTTTAACTGTTGTTGGATGTCTTCGAAAGATCTACTGGGATCAAGTGACAGGGAGCGTTTCGGTATTTGCGATTTTTCTTTCAACCTCCTGCTAAGGTTTTGATAAGAGCGTAACATGTCTTGCTCGGTCATGTTTAAGATGTCTAAGATAGGAGGAATTATTAGCTGTTTGTCTGTAGTTAAAGAGAAAGTAGATTGATGTTGGAAATGAGAAGTTAAAAGAATTTCAAGGGTATGTCCAGTTCATACCATAGGTAAAGTTAGAAAACCTGAATTTATTATCTTTACTACTTTAGAACTTGCCTGTGAAAAATTTTGATAATATGGGAATTCTATAACTAAACTTAGCGGTTTTGGAGTAGAATAGATCCACTTACCTTGGTTGTCTACTCTACGAAAGATTGGAGAATGTTGATCTGAAATGCGTTTTTCGCACATTTGTTTAACTATACCGTCTTGTCCTAAGAACAAGGCGTACTCGCATGTTTAATACGGCGTTTTTTTAAAATTGGGGCTTCTGGAGAGCATAATGAGATACTTCCGGATTTACATTTGTGTAAATCATGTGATTTTAGTAATATATAAGATTGTCGATTTTTAGATAAAGCGATAAACGGGTATTCGGTTTGATAAAACGCAAAGGTATTTGCTCGCGGAAAATATGCCTGAAAGCTAATTATTTCGTATAGGATAAAATATCCGTTTGGAGTTATCAGCGGTATCTCTGCAAAGATACGCAATTTATTCGACATTGCTGCGGAGGTAACAGTTATCCATTTATAGAAGTTAAACAAATTATCTGATCGTGGCGTTTCGATTAATGTAATTTCTTGTGGTAACCTATTTTGTATACTAATCAAAGTTTCTAACAGCACTTGCCTAGGTACAAAAAATGGACTAAGTTGACCATGTCCTACTATATCTATCGCTTCTATAATATCTGATAATTGTGATCTAAAGTCTGCAAAAGCGCTTTCAACATATCGTAACGCAGCACCGGTGTAAAATGCCTTTCGGTACGTTTTTAATGTGAGTTCAATTTTTCCTCGACTGATTAATAAGTTTTGAATTTGTTCGGTATTTTCTTTTACAACTTCGAACGTGTGATTTAAAATAGAAGTTTATGCTTCCACTATATGCAGTAATCGCCTTTGTTTTGCGTCTAATGTTGTCAATTTGTTGCTTAGCATTACGAATTCGTCGGAGGTGGATACGCCAAATAAAAATTTCATTGCCTTTCCTACAAAATCTAAAGCTCGTTTAGCTTGAGTGAGCATAACCATGGCTTTTAAGCTACTTAAAGTTCACTTAAATTCTCTGACTCTCTGTCTTAAGTATCTGACTTCTCTTCGAGTGATACTTTGTGATGGGTAGATCGCTTCATCATCGTGTTGGTTTGGAACCCCAACTATTTGTTCCAGAAAATAGACGTGCTGTTCTAAATTATATAACTGTTGTTCCAAGGAATCAAACGAAATATCGATAACTAAGATCCAGCAGCTAGTAGTTATAAGGAAATTTCCTTGATGAAGAAAGGCGACTCCTTTCTTTAGTGCTGTAGGTTCTTGTATCGGAGATGAGAAGGATATTTGAATAAAGCTCATCATAAATAGTAAAACGGCCATGATTACTTGAGTAGTATTCTCCTGGAAATAGGAGAAAAATTATTAGTTTACAAAAGGCAATTAGACGTCTAAAAATGAATTAGTAGATAACTGGTTTATCAATAATAAATTGGTGATAAGGCAATTCTTTAATTGAGATACTGACTGCATTAATATCCAAACGATCTAATTGCTCTGCTAAGCTCTCTACTGCAGGATCTGTCCTTTGTCGAGTGGAAGTGGATAAGACCCATGGAAGGTCTGGGACTGGGCCCCGGCTTCTGAGCACATATCTCCGTGTAGGAGCGACAGGTGGCTCCAGTTCAGGGGTATGTTCAGACTCAGCCTTATCCTGAACAGGGGTTGGTGTCGACAGTTCATCCCAGTATTGCGAATAATCAGTACCTTCGGCATCAGTTTCATGATCAGCCTCTTTTAAGTCTAGCTTTTGCTCTCCAGTATCTGAAGGTAAGGTTTCATCAGAAATGGGCTCTTCGAAAATAGCCGGTTTTAGGCGATTAGCGTGTACTTGTTGTTTCTTCTGAGTTTTGATGTGCTGAATTTCAAAATTTACTGGACTGAAGTGTTTTATAATCCTAAAGGGTCTTGACCACCTACAGCTAATTTTTTTGAACAATCGGGCTTTATCGTTTCATCTAGAAGGTATACTCTATCCCCTACATTAAATGAGTATCCTTTATGTTTCTTATCATGCTGTTCCTTGCATTTCTGTGTTTCTTCCTGTGAATACGCTTTAACGGTTTCATACACATCCTGTAACCTAGCTAAGAGCTCCAACTTATAGTTAGTGTTTAGATCATACCTTGGCCTATGAGGTGCTGTCTCTATATCAAATATATAATATGGATCTCTACCAAAAACAAGGAAAAAGGGGGACTCGTTAATAGAGGAGTCAACGGCGGTGTTGTAAACGTACAGCGCAAATGAAAGCCATTCATCCCAATTTCGCTGATCTTTATCCACATAATGTGCTATGATGTCTACCAAGGTTTTATTGAAATGCTTAACGATGCCATTCGTCGCAGGATGATATGCTGACGTGTAAAGATGACGAATTTGCAGCACTTTACGTATTTCCTCCATTAATTGCGCCAAAAAGTTCGCCCCTCTGTCTGATAACAATTCTTTGGGCGGAGAATCCATAGAACGATTTTATCTACGAAAGCCCTTGCAATCGTTTGAACCTTTTGATCAGGTAAAGCGACACATTCAGCATATCTAGAAAAATGATCAACCATAACAAGGACGTATTTATTCCCTTGATTGGTTACTGGAAGTGGTCCTAAAATGTCTATTCCCATACGCATGAATGGAGCGTCTAGTTCTGAAAATTTTTGAAGAGGTTGTTGAGTTCTCACATTAATTCTTTTCCTGATGCAGCATTTTTCACATTGTGTGAAATAATCCTGGACGTCTTTCCTTAGTGTAGGCCAATAAAACAGCGTTTCCAATTTTTGTCTCATTTTTTTACTTCCTAAATGACCTGACAACGGTGCATCATGAAATAATTTTAATATGCATTCTACCATTACTTGTGGTATTACCATTTGGTACCAAGTCTCCTGTTTACGCTCTGGGGTTCGAATATGATACATTGTCACTATCTATAAAAAATGTGTTTAATTTATCGGGGGGAAGATTATCATCAGGTTCTGGTTCTATTTCTTTCTTAATAATGCTTCGAACACTGCTCCAAAGAGAATCGTTTATTTGCGCTTCCTTAATTTCGCGTTTACTGTAAATGGGTTGGAAATCTGACACCTGTCTTATTGGGATTCGACTAAGGATATCAACGTTAGAATGCGAATTTCCTGGTTTATGTATAATTTCAAAATCGTACTCCTGTAGCGCCAAATTCCAACGAACTAATCGCGAGCTCGGATCCTTAACATTTATTAGCCATTTCATGGCCTACGATTGGTAATGATGATAAATTTTCTCCCATATAGATATGGTCGAAAATACTTTATTGCCCAGAGCATTGCAAGGCATTCCCTTTCTGTTGCACTGTAGTTCTTTTTGGCATTATTTAACTGACGACTTGCGTAAGCCACAGGAAGTTCTTCTCTACCCTGACCTTGCGATAATATAGCGCCTACAGCTGTCGCTGATGCATTAGTTCCCAAATAAAATGGTCCACTGAATTCTGGATATTTTAACAATGGAGCTGCAACTAATAGTTGTTTTAATCTGTCAAAAGCAGTTTGTTGTTTTTCTCCCCAATTAAATTTTTCTCCCTTCTTTAACAACTCAGTTAGCGGTTTCGCTATTTTTGCATAATTATTGATGTGCCGTCTATAGTATCCAGTTAGACCTAGAAATGATCGAATGTCCCGTTCATTTTGAGGTACGGAAAATTTTTGATGCATTCTATTTTGTCGAAGTCCAGTCGGACTCCATCTTCCAAAATTACATGACCTAAATATTTAACTTTGCGTTTTAAAAAAAAAACATTTTTTTGGCTTAAGTTTTAATCCTGCTCTTTCTAATCTTTTAAATACTTCTTCCAATCGTTGCAAGTGAGTAGATAAATCGGGACTAAACGTGAGAATATCATCCATATAGACTAATCATATTTTGCCCTTGATGTCTCGCAGTACTAAGTCGGCTAATCTTTGCTATGTAGAGGGTGCATTACACAATCCCATAGGCATGCGTGTGAACTCGTAGTGACCGTGAACCGTAGAAAATGCGGTTTTCTCTGTCCCTTACGGCTACTTGCCAAAATCCCGAAATAGTATCCATTACCGAAAAATACTTTGAATTTGAAAGCATACTCAGTGTTTCGGGAATTTGCGGTAAAGGATATGGATCAATACGAGTGATTTTATTTAGTTTCCGATAATCGATAACTAATTATTGACTTCCATCCTTTTTTTGAACCAGGAGGACAGGAGCTGACCATGGAGAGTTTGAATGTTGGATGACCCCATTTTCGAGTAATTCTCTTATTATTTTATCCATAGCTTCTCGTTGTGCATATGGGATGCGGTAAAGTGCCTGATAAATCGATGGAGAATCTCCCGTATGAATTTCATGCTGTATCCAATTTACAGCCCTAAATCGGAATTATCATTAGCGAAAATATGCTTGTATTTGTACAGAAGAGGCAATAGAGCTTCCTTTCTTTTGTAGGTATGCCTTCCCAATTAAACATTCGTTCGAACGCTTCCTTGCTTATAGATTTTTGTTTTGGCTTAGTACTATGATAATCCGACAATTTTTTTGCTTCGGCAGCTGTTTCCTCAACCGCCCTAACAAATTTCCCTATCAGTTGATTTTTCTTAAGATGTATTGGCTCCCCAGTACAATTGACCAATCTGACAGGAATATTCCCTCTACTATTTACTTTTGCCAAAACAAATGCACCTAAAATTCCAGGTTCATTTATTAAGTTAGGTTCTATAACTCCTATGGAGCCTGACCTTGGCTGGTGCATATTACCAACCTTTGCAATCATTATCACTTCCGACTGTGAAGGTACTGTCTTACCTTTCACTAATCTAACTGGTTGAGTAGCTTGCTGAAGGCATAACTTCCGATTGGATGTAAATGCCTTGCGATTTACTGAATTTTCCGATTATCATTACGCATACATGTATGGCTCTCGCTGATTGCGGAGGTGTAATTTTGGAACTGCTTTGATTATTTTTATAATTTTGCAGCTTCCGTCTCTTATTTATATTTGATACTGGGCATTGATGGATTAAACTATCATGAAATTGCACTTCCTCTCCCTGAGGGAACTTTAGTTTTCTATCCTTAAATGAGATGTTTAGGTTAAATTTATTCAAAATATCGCGTCCCAAAATACCTTTATATGGATTTGTAATAGCAAATCAACTATGTAACAGGGGTGTGTAAATTTAAACGATCCTAATTGTAAGGTTAAATCATAGAGACCATTACAAGGAATTGAATGTCCAGTAATGCCTCTTAATTCGGCACGATCTTCTCTGCCTTTTGGGAATGTTTTACAGAATTCTTTTAATAAATCTTTAGCAATTAAAGTAACGCGCGAACCGGTGTCAACTAATAATGGACATCGGAAGTTTTCTACCTGACATAAGACTACAGGATCCCCTAACACATCGATTTGCCTATGTGTAGCATTTAATATGATTGCCCCTCCTGTTTCCGCTGGCGTGGGAGCATCTCCCCCCTTTTTAGGACGAACTGAATTATAATTGTTTCTCATTCTATCTTGAATTATAGTTGTTCCTCATTCTATCTCGAGCACGAATCCTACAATTCCCTGATGGGGTGTCCTTTTCTACCACAATATAGACAGAAGATATTAGCCACAAATTGCTGATTTATCGGTGCTCTATTTTATGCGCTTGGAGGTAAATTTGGAATCGCATTAAATCTAGATGGATTGTAAGCTCAGCCTTCTTCATTTGATCTATTTGCTCTATTAGTTTCGGCCTGTACTGCACCTGGCATGATTCCCGTATGTGTCGCCTCGGGTCTTCCTACTGGTGAAGGAGCGGATCCAGGTTCGGTATCTATTTTATAACAGTTACAGGGTCGTGCTTGAACAACCTGAACCGAATTATGTTTGTTACTCTGTTCTCTCTCACGGGATTTAGCTAGCTCCGTCTGCAATTGTTGTAATTCATTTCATAGTTCAGACATTTCTATCTCAGCGGCACTAATACGATATTTTGGCTTAGCAGTTAATTGTTTGGCCATCTCTTCCCGTGAGGCTATTGCTACAGCTTCCTCGAAAGTAGCTGGGTCTCTAGACAAAACCTGCCTGCGAATAGTTGGCGATAACCCCGACAAAAATTGAATCGTTAAACGAGTATCTAATTCCTTTTCCAAACAGTTTTCTACCGCTATTCGCTCTCGATCAGTAGCAGTTCAGAAACGGGAGTAATCCCAGTCGCTAAACTTTGTAGCCTAACAGCATAAGCTCGCACGTCTTCATCTTTTTCCTGTACGCATTTATGAAATCTCTGTGTTCTTACGGAAAACAGATCAGGATCGAATCTACTGATCATAATCTCCTTAAATTTATCATAATCAGTTACTTTTCGAAAAAGCTTTATTTCAAAATAAGAAAATACAAAAGCATACACTGGCACAAGGGATAGGCTTAGGGTGCCGGGGCAGCTGTCATGAACAAAAGAATGTAAAATACATGTCAGATTTACTCATAAAGTGACTTCTTTATAGCTTTTCCAAAAACACAATTTAAATTTCAGCAATCCATTATTAAAATAATACAAAAGGGTATAAATATAAAGGTGAATTACAACACAGGTAAGTGAATTATACAAGCTTATAATTACAGGTAAGTGTTATTTATAACATTTCTTACAGTAACTAATACACATATTTCTCTTTTACAGGTAAATACAAAAGATACGACAAGAGAATACCAGATTACACATAATTACAATAGCATACATGTCAACTCATTACATCAAGACAATTATATAAATATCTTTTAACTAATATTAACCATGAACCAAAGGGTGCATCAGCATACAATATCGGTGGGTATAAGTAGAAACTTTAAAAATAAAATCTAAATATACAAACAAACTAAACCCGCATGCCTAAAAATCATAAAACATATTGATAATCATAATTTAAAAACAAAAATAAGATAATATACTAATAAATTTTCTGTTTCTTTTGCAGGTACATCACCGACAAAATGAAATAGCCATATCAGCCAACGGTAAGTATAAATCTATTTTAATTAATTAAAACACATATTTCTTTTTACAGATAATATCACACAGGTAAGTATAAGGTAAATAAAAACTAATAGCAAACACACATATAAAATATAAATAAACCCCATTAAATACCAAAACATTTGTAAAAACTAATAAACATCAAATTCGAAAAACCCAAACAAAGCCATAAAAAGAACATGCATAAAAATAAAAAGAATACATGCATATAAATCAAATAAAGCCAGGGCACCCAAACACACATACACATAAAACCCTTGAAAAGGAATAAAACATAAATCACTAAAAAATCGAGCACTAGAGAGACATAAGTAAGCATTTAATCAAACATTAATAACAATGTCACCATTATCATCAATATCCCACACCGTGCCCTTGTTTCCCTCATAAAGTTTATTAAACTGAATAATAGAATAAGATTGTTGATCAGCAATAATTTTCCGTTTCAGATCATCTATAATTCTAATTTTATTAAGCCCAGGAGTAATTATTTTATGATCATACAGCATATTACATCGCGCCTTCCATACTAGCCTTTTGACAGATGAGATCACATAATTAAAAAGATAACTGTTAAAAGTTTTATAGTTACAATGCCTTATAACATTGTCCTCAGTTATAAAACACTTAAAGATCTTCCCTATCCACAACCATTAATACGTAACCATGGGACAATTACAGGCAATATGTATATATATCTCTTCGGTATTACACCCGGTGCATTTATTATGTGTGATCCTTTTCATCCTTAAAAGCAAATCTTTAGTAGATAGTGCCCCCGTAGCAAACCTCCAATTTGATTCACGTAATTCAGGAGGCAAAGATAGGTTGTGAACTCGTTTCCAATTAGTACCCTCTATCACTGTCGAATCATACGAGGAATATAGCACGATCATAATCAATTACTTGCTTAAGCTTTCGGCTTTTATATGCGAATTCTCTAGCTATCCCGGTGAGTTTACATCAAGCGATTCGAAATTTTTCAGGTCCAGACCATTGATGGAGTTCGGTTACCTCCTCCAGTTGCTCAAAGAAAGTACGCACCTTAGATCCTAGCTCTCCATCGAAACTAGGCAGCACAAATCCTAATGGAGCGAAAGATTTCATAGTGCCCGTTCTTCCTTCTGACCTATCCCCTTCTTTGTGTGCCATCGTGCTAGTTATCGTATGTCCAACAGTTTGAACTGTTTCCGGACTTCTTTGAAAGTATTTTCTTCGTTACGGGCTCCTCTTTTTATTGCACTACCCCACTCCTGACACCAATATGAAATTGCCGCAATGCGGCGCTGTAGTCGATGTTATTAAATTGTCAAAATGTCAGAGTTTTGCGAGTGCGTTTATCTACGAGCGCAAGTAAGGACACACAGGGTCCGGGTTGAAGGATCTGTGAGACAGATAGGAGTATCAATGCAACAAATTCCTGAGATTTCGGATTTACGTAAGAATAATGGTTTGAAAAACCACGCCAAAGTGAGTCAAGAAAAGTTGTTCTCCTAAAAAATTGAAAGTATAAAAAGTACTATTTACGTTTTCAAAAATTTAAATTTCATAACTTTGAAAGAAAGTTTAAAAAATAGATTTTTGGGCATAGGAGTATCAATGCAACAAATTCCTGTGATTTCGGATTTACGTAAGAATAATGGTTTGAAAAACCACGCCAAAGTGAATCAAGAAAAATATAGAATTCGAAAAAACCCACGTTATATTGAAACAGTGTTAAACGGAGCACATTATGCAGGGTCTTACTGTAATAGAACATAATTTTAAATAGAATAAAATAAAAATTTAATTGTAAACTAATTTATATGACTTATATAAATAAATAATATAGATACTATCTATATATCTATATTAATTATAATAAATTGTGTATGTATGTTATTAATAACCAAGCATTATTACGAAATTATTAATAACATATGAGTCAATATTTAACACATTAAAAGTATTATGATATATAAATTTGAAATTATAATTCAAACTGTATATTTTCTTCTTTTAAAATCTAGAAAAGATGTTTTAAGATTTTGATATAGAATATTGTTCGTCATCAACGTGGGCAGGCTTGAATTAAAACACACATATTATATGCACTGTATATAAACATCCAAAACAGCTTAATAAAAAGATATAACATTAAAGTTTAAAATAACTGTGAAATTTTTTAAGAAAAACTTCATAATTTAATGAATGCATTTTTTTGTATTAAAACATATATGAAACAAACTTTGATTTTGTAGTTTTAAAACTTACAAGAATATAAACATCCAAAATAGCTTAATAAAAAGATATAATATTAAAGTTTAAAATAACTGTGAAATTTTTTGAGAAAAACTTCATAATTTAATGAATGCATTTTTTTTGTATTAAAACATATATGAAACAAACTTTGATTTTGTAGTTTTAAAACTTACAAGTTAGTTTATTTATCACTGGCCATTCCCATTATAAACAGTACATTGAAAGATGAGAATTAACAAATTGAGTCTTAACTTTTCAAAAAATGAAAAGTAATACTCAGATTTGATCACAAATTCTTCAGTTAGACAGCTAATACTTTTCATGTGGCTACTGAGATAATTAAAATTCATTAATAAAAACAAAAAGTGATGGATATTGCAAAATTGTAGATTTAGTAGAAACTCTAAGATACAAATATTCTCTCAGTGTAGTAACAGAGACAGTGAAGTATTAAAATGTAGACTAATTAATCAAGAAGCGTGATCTCTTGGGGATGTATTTTTCTGTTCCCGAGGATCTTGCTTTTGTCCCATTGAAGAATATACTGTCGTTTGTTTTTAAGACAGGTTTTCTTCTGGGATGATTTGATTGGGGGTGCACAATAGACCTATGTTTGTCGCAGTGCTTGGGCTGAAACAGGCCCCTCCCTATTGTACTACTACTATTATTACTATTACTACTAATTAATCAAGAAACTCTTTATTTCTGCAACATAAAAAATGCATTTTGGAAGGGTTTTCTTCTGGGATGATTTGATTGGGGGTGCACAATAGACCTATGTTTGTCGCAGTGCTTGGGCTGAAACAGGCCCCTCCCTATTCTACTACTACTGGTCGCAGTGCTTGGGCTGAAACAGGCCCCTCCCTATTCACTACTACTACGCTGTGCTTGGGCTGAAACAGGCCCCTCCCTATTCTACTACTACTACTCCTAAACTAAAATTAATCAAGAAACTCTTTATTTCTGCAACATAAAAAATGCATTTTGGAAGATTTATTTCCCTCTAGTTTACTTGGATGAGAAAAATTTGTTAAAGTTGAGAATTCAGAAATTAGTGATAAAGACCATATTTTCTGAATCCTCAATTTTAACAATTTTTCTCATCCATGTAAAACTGAAGAGAAGAATAAATCTCCCAAAATGCATTTTTTATGGATTGTTGCAGAAATAAAGATTTTTTTGATTAGTTGATCTTCATTTTTATATTTAACTGTCTCTATTGCTACACTGCAAGAATATCCTATGTTAGAGTTTTTACCTAATCTTATTGATAAGATTAAACTTTTTGTTTGTTCAAACATTTATGTTGCCCAATACATGAATATAAAATAGGAAATTCATTTATAGTAACTTCATAAATTACAGCCATTACTATATATTTATTTCTTGCAAAAATTTATGAATAAAATTAAGTAAATATTGAGTAATCAAAAATTAAGATCAATAATGCTAAAAGAATGATTTGGAAATTTATTAATGTCTTCAATTGAACATGAAATCTTAAAAACTCAATAATTATTATATAGTAAATTCTATTAGTATATATATTAATATATATAATAATAGAATTTGCAGTGAAAAATATGCTTTTTATAT
>AYEL01084378.1:0-11846 GCA_000484575.1 Olivierus martensii
TCTTATGTGCCAATGTTCATACCACAATGGTCATCTGATCCATTCAAATATAAGATAGCTGCTTTCAAATTCCTCCTAAAAAGAATGTTAACACACTGTAGCAATGATGAACTTAAATTAATTGAATTCAACAATATAATACACCAAGCAGAGACACATGGATATAATATATCTTTTATTTATCATATTTACAATAATATACATTGTCATACGACAAACACGGACGTTTATAGTACTGTTGACAATGATATACATCCGCCAACTGAAACAATGAGTATATATGTGTATATATACTGTATATATACTGTATATTGTATATATATATAACAATGAGTATATATGTGTATATATACTGGTGTTATATATGTGTATATAACACCAGTAAATTATGATTATAGCTTGGAACCGATTAAAAAAGCCCTGAATAAGCATAATATAAAGCTCTCGTATGTAAGAACCACAACTTTTGATGTAATTAAAAATAACAAACCGGAGATGAAAACTGGAATCTATATTATTCCGCTATACAACAATGATACTAGAAGGCAGGAAGCTTACATAGGCAGCACATGATATTTGGTAAGATTGTGTGTACTCTAGCATAAATCTATAGAGTGTTAAGCAAGCTGGTGTTACTTCTATAGATGGGTAAAGTTTTTCATAATCAGTAACTATCATGATATCATTCTGCTGAATTTGATGATGTCTTAATTCACTCAAGAATTCCACAGACGATTGGACAATGTATTTGTAGCCTTTCATTTTAACTAAGGACCATTGTGCTAATTTCTTTCAAGCTTTGTTAACGGAGATTTCAATTTATCTACCATAGGTCTTATGCTTATAGGTTGTTTATGCACTTTGATGTAAGCAAACAATGGTGGACATATCGGATGGACCATTGTGCTAATTTTCTTTCAAGCTTCGTTAACGGAGATCTCAATTTATCTACCATATCTCATTTATCTACCAATTTATCTACCATACCATCAATTTATCATTTTTATACCACCTTATGCTTATAGGTTGTTTATGCACTTTGATGTAAGCAAACAATGGTGGACATATCGGATTATTCACTGGCTTTACCTTCCAAAGTTGAGGAAAATCTGGTTTTTTCATGAGTTCATGTAATTTTCTATGCGAACTAGGAATCGGATCAGACATCATGAGCTCCGCCTTAGAATTTCGTATATAGTCTTCTAACATGTTATTGTATTGTGCATCTGGGATGATCACAACTTTCTTACTTTTATCTTCCCGGGTGCATGTCAAAGCAAGTTCTTGGAACCATATTTTCACACGCTGAACTTTCAAAAGTTTCTTCCTGATTACTGTGGCGGTTTTTGTTTTATCAACTTTAATCTTATTTGTTATATAATTCCATCTTAATGGATTCCTTTCATTAGGTTGTAAGCCTAATAATAATGATTCAACAGTAGGTGCCATGTCAATAAGCGATTTATTGTTTGGAGCAGCACATAAGAGTCCATCAGTAAGAATATCTTCTACATATTGTGGGATGTCCATCTTAATGGATTCCTTTCATTAGGTTGTAAGCCTAATAATAATGATTCAACAGTAGGTGCCATGTCAATAAGTGATTTATTGTTTGGAGCATGCTGCTCCAAACAATAAATCGCTAAGACATCAAATTACTAAGAAATCAATAAATCGATTGCTAAGACATAAATCGCTAAGACATCAATAAATCGATAAGAGTCCATCAGTAAGAATATCTTCTACATATTGTGGGATGTGTATATTACCAATAACTGTTACTACTTGCGTAAGGGGTAGTTTTCTTTTTATATTCTTATCAATTTGTAGATAAAACAGCCATTTAAGCTTTTTTATATAATTAACAAGAATCACGATTGAATGTACATTTTTTAGATGTAGAAATAAAGAAAGAAAATTCCTGCTACACAACTACTGTTTATAGAAAGCCGTCTTATGTGCCAATGTTCATACCACGATGGTCATCTGATCCATTCAAATATAAGATAGCTGCTTTCAAATTCCTCCTAAAAGAATGTTAACACACTGTAGCAATGATGAACTTAAATTAATTGAATTCAACAATATAATACACCAGGCACAGACACATGGATATAATATATCTTTTATTCATCATAATTACAATGATATACATCCGCCAACTGAAACAATGAGTGCGACGTATATAACACCAGTAAACTATGATGTTTATAGTACTGTTGACAATGATATACATCCACCAACTGAAACAATGAGTGTGACGTATATAACACCAGTAAATTATGATTATAACTTGGAACCGATTAGAAAAGCCTTGAATAAGCATAATATAAAGCTCCCGTATCTAAGAACCACAACTTTCGATGTAATTAAAAATAACAAACCGAAATTAAAACTGGAGATGAAGACTGAAGTCTATATTATTCTGCTATACAACAATGATACTAGAAGGCAGGAAGCTTACATAGGCAGCACTAAAAGGTCTCTTGATAGTTCAGTAATGTTAAACAGTTAACGGCAAAAAGTCCATCTTTCTGATGTTTTCCCCTTCAAAATCGTGTGACCGTTCTTGGACTGCTCCTCGTCCGGTTTTTAAAGCCGTGTGACAGTTCTTGGACTGCTCCTTGTCCAGTTTTACTAACCAAAATTCGACTGTTCTTGGACTGCTCCTCGTCCGGTTTTACTAACCGAAAATTAACCATTCTTGGACTGCTCCTCGTCCAGTTTTACTAACCGAAAATTAACGGATAATTTGTTAATTGACATCATATTTACTAACCGAAAATTAACAGTAATTTGTTAATTGACATCATAAAAATAATTGAAAATTAAGGGTAATTTGTGAATTGACATCATAAAAGGAGGCAGAGCTTTGTTAGTAAGACTGGTCTAATCGTAAAAGGAGGCGGAGCTTTGTTAGTAAGACTGGTCTATGCTTACAACTTGCTTTAATCGAATATTTGCTCGGACTAAGTGAAAAACGGTATCATTTTAAATTAATCGAATATTTGCTCGCACTAACTGAAAAATGGTATCAATTTTAAAAGAGGCGAAGCTTTGTTAGTAAGACTGGTCTATGCTTACAACTCGCATTTGACATCATTAAAGGGGACGGACCTTTGTTAGTAAGACTGGTCTATGCTTACAACTCACATTAATGAAAATTTGCTCGCACTAACTGAAAAACGGTATCATTTTTATAAGTCGCCGAGCTTTGTTAGTAAGACTGGTCTATGCTTACAACTCGCATTAATCGACAGCTTTGTTAGTAAGACTGGTCTATGCTTACAACTCGCATTAATCGAATATTTGCTCGCACTAAGTGAAAAACGGTATCATTTTTATAAGTCGCACTAATCGAATATCGTAACTGAAAAACGGTATCAATTTTATAAGTTGAGATCGGAAGAGCGTCGTGTAGGGTCTATGCTTACAACTCGCATTAATCGAATATTTGCTCGCACTAACTAGTCTATGCTTACAACTCACATTAATCGAATATTTGCTCGCACTAACTGAATCTATGCTTACAACTCGCATTAATCGAATATTTGCTCGCACTAACTGAAAAAAAAGGTATCATTTTTATAAGTTTACACTTAGTGTTTCTGATTTCCCGGCCTTTGAATCATTTTTATAAGTAGCACTAATCGAGGCCTACCTGTATTTTTGCGTATCATTTTTGTAAGTCGCACTAATCGAAATCGCATTATTCGAACTCACACTAATTGAATATCGCACTAATTGAGGCCTCCCTGTATAAGAATTTTCTGAAAAACGATGTCAATTTTATAAGTCGCACTAATCGAAATCGCATTATTCGAACTCGCAAATTTTTATAAGTCGCACTAATCGAATATCGCATTATTCGAACTCGCATTTTATAAGTCGCACTAATCAAAATCGCATTATTCGAACTCGCACTAATTTTGTAAGTCGCACTAATCAAATATGGTATCAATTTTATAAGTCGTACTAATCGAAATCGCATTATTCGAACTCGCACTAAACGAGGCCTATCTGTATAATAATAATTGCATTTCCAAATCTTCCAATTAAGTAAGAGCTGTATTGTACATATATGATATTTATACGATCTAAATATAAATGTACTATATTTTGGCAATATTTAATAATAACAAGCAATACAAATAACTTAAATATTTAATGTATCATGTAATTGGCATAAATTACCTGATATAAAATCCAAGATGAAAGATTAATGTTATTTGAGCAACGTCATTGTGTTAGTGACCACGTGACATGTTAGTTGGAGAACATCATTGGATTACTAAAAGGGCTAAAAAAGGATATGGCGCCATTATTTGAGCAACCTCATTGTGTTAGTGACCACATGACATGTTAGTTGGAGAACATCATTGGATTACTAAAAGGGCTAAAAAAGGATATGGCGCATCTTAACTAAAAAATGGAAAAAATAACACATGAACTATAAAAGGTTGGCCACCTCTGATCTAAATTATTTCCACTAGGAACTTTTGATTAGTTTCTTTTTTATCTAGCTTCTCTTTCTTTTATACTACATAAGTATAACTATTATAACCATAGTCAGACAGATACATAAATTTTACATAGATTATATAGATTTTACATGCAAGCAGTATTATAACATTACCTGCAAGTAAAATCCACAAATAAAAGATCTTAAGGTTAGCACTAATTAGTAATATAACATTTATTTAAATAGTAATTTATTTATTACTATTTAATAATATATAAAAGTTTAGATATGTATATTATCACAAATATTCATATCTAAACTTAAAGTTGATTTATCAAACATGAATTATAAAGTTAAAATGTGATTTTTAAAAATATTTTAAATATAAAATTTTTACATTTATAGGATTATATTCTGAAGATATACACTATGCTAGATGCAACAAGATAAAATGGAATCCATATAATCCTATACAAGGAATGATGTATGAGGATTGGAATATACCAATATTTCTTATAACAAAAAATGACAGTATAAGTAAAATTAAAAATAATGTAAGAATCTTTGATTTTATTGTTTATTTATTTGATTATACAGGTTGATAATCAAAAATCAGGCAACCTCAAGACCTGAAGATTGCCGGATGTTTGAAAATTTTGGATTTTTGATGTGTGTATATATATATATACATACATAAAAAATATATATTTATGCAAAAAATATAAACTAAGTTTTATATTTTCTGTATTTAACAGAAAAGGATTACTTGTACAGTGCTTTAAAGAAATAAAATTAAACACTAAATGAAAAGCAAATGAAATTTTAAAATGTTTAATAACCACATAAAAGACTGTAGTTCTAAAGAATGTTAATTCAATTAAATAAAATAGTTCTACAGAATTTTAATTCGTTACTATACCCTCGAAAAAAGTTAAAAGATTTTATATAATGCCAATAAGCAAAAAAAGTCAGAAAAAACGCCAAAATGTTAAAAAAATTTCTAATGCCAACCATGTCTAAAAAAAGCCAAAAAGAGCTCATTTGATGTCAAAAAAGCCAATCTGGCAACCCTGGTCGCAAGCATGACTAAACACCTGAATATGGAGTACAGGCCCGTCAAAACATAAATGATGCCTCCAGAAAACAATGGTGCTCCAATGTGGTAAATTTAAAAATGCACTCTGACATTCATGCTGAAAAACTGATGGAACCCAGAATATGAATTGCTGGATTTTTGATTATCAACCTGTAGTATATAACTCAAAAATTTGGAAAATAATTTATTATAAGAATTATATGAAAATAGATTAAAATTTTCAAAAATCTTTTTATTGAAATGTTAAAAAATTTAATAATATGTTTATAACCAGTTAATTGCAGAAAGCATTACCATTTATATTAAAAAATTACAAGAATAACAATTACAAAAAAACTTTTTAAATTATATAATTAAATTTTTTGTAAACATAATTCATTAAAGATGAAATATTGAAGACCTGCAAAAATGGATGTTTTAACATCCACTTAATGAATGTTTAATACATTTTAAGTAATACTGTGAATGGACAATTCAAAAGTTTCTTTTAAGTATTTTGAATAGGAATATGCATTTTGGGTCTGTTTTAATAACTCTTTTCAGTTCTAATAATGCACATTGCAAAATTTTATTATATTTTTACAATTAAATCAATAAATGATGATAAAAGTTTTTCATGATCATCATATATTTTTTATTTATTGTGATTCTAAATTTATTTTCTTTAATTGCAATATCTATTAAGATCAGAAATTATAAAATATACATATAATAATTTTTTTAATATATTAATATTACACCAGACATTATTACATATACAGTAGGTTCCCAACTTACATTGCAAAGTCGCTAATTTCAACAAATACCAATAATAATAACTAATAGTTCTAATGACTCTGCAAATCCAGAGTCCGGCCTGAGCTCTGGTCATTTATTACTTTCTACAATAAATATATCAAATCAAAAACAATTTATCAATAATTAATATCTACACAAAAAACAACCAACCGGAAAACTTACGGCTAGAAGTATCAAATAAGTGTTAGACCTAAAATGACAAAACGATGTTAGAAACTTATACTAATAAGTTGAATAAATCCTCAAAAAGCAATTCAAATAATAAAATATAAATTTATTTGACTCAGAACACTTACAAAAATGTAACCAAAGCATTATTTAAGCAATAATAAAGCACAATTCAAAATCATCAAAAAATCTTATTTAATCAAATTCAAATATTCACAATAAATATAACCTTAAATATTAATTAATACTAATACCTCCATTACCGATACAAACTTATTCCATTGTCGATCTTTACAAGGGAAAGTTATTTGTCATTCAATCAGCTCAATACATTCACCTCACTGTGTCGTTGGATGCATACATTTTTATACAAAAGTGACTTACAATCCCGAATGGCTTCATTTACATAAAGTCATGCAACAATTTTAAATTTATTAGTTTACAGAGTAAATAAATTCATGTCATCCTCTTTACAAATTAATTATATACCAAACAAAGCATCGATAAGAGATCATTCTTATATTCTCACATCAAATCAGTGGCAAACTTATATAGATTAGATGACGTCAAGAATCAAGAGAGCTCGTTCGGAAGATGGATTTCGTTCCACAACACATGATTGCTAACTACTGAGACAGAGAACGTGGAAAGTGAGTTGATTCTTAAACTAAAATATAATACATTAAATAATACTGAAAATAACGATAAATAATAAAAGAGCATAATAAAAATAATAATAGGTCAGGTCAGAGTTAATGTCTTCACAATATGGTTAATTTGTCCAAAAACTTTCTGCATAAATTTGTGAGGTCCGCTAGCCCGCTGAGCCCGCAAGATAGGATATTAAGCTGCTCAACAGGCGGGTAGCCTTTCAGCGGCGTGTGACGTAGGTAAGGATGAGTGGCGAGACGCTAGACAAGGACGGACTCGGAGACAACGTTTGTGAGAACAAACATCATCTTTTATTGGAGAGAGGTTATTTTACAAAACATAACCCGACAATTTGGGTTGGAGGACAAATATCTTGTTACAGATGACGTTCTCTCCCACGTCGATGCTGGATGGGTCGACAATGACTGGGTTGGAGGAGCTGGAGACAGTTCCTCAAAGAAGTCGGAATCTGGAGTAGGTTAGTTGGGAGGCAAAGGATGAGGGAGTTGGTCAGAAGCTGAATTCTTTCGTTGGGTGGCTAACTTGTCTGCTCGCCGATCCTGACGGGAGGTATCTCGGCTTCTTATTTATTATTTATAATTCACAACAATAATTTTAATTAAAGAAAACTTATTACTTTGTATCAAACTATTATTTTACGTTCCTGTATTTTGCAAGCACGTGACTGTTCGTTTTCCGTCGGCTTCGACGTTCCACACCGCTTCGGACGCCTATCAGGTAACGGTTACTTTTTACTGGTTTTAAGACGGTTTTAACTTATTCTGCCCCTGCATTTTTTTGCAGAATCTTTACAAACATTATACTTAAACTGTTTAATATTGATGTCGGTAGTCATCACCTTCACTAGTCAACTGCTAAATGGCACGAGAATAGAAACCAATGAACTTTGATAGCTCCTTGGATAACTCTAGCGCTATGTGCACCTTCTGGCATGGAACGAAATGGCTATGGAGAAAGAAAAGCCTAAAGCACATGCTCATCGGAAAACTAAATTTGTTCTGAAATGGATCAGAGTTCCAGTGCATCAGGAAGGACATAAATAGTGACTTTCATCCTTTTGCACTATTTGCTGCAAAAATTTGCAATCAAGCACCAAGAAAAGAGGAACATTGAGCACCATGTAACCAGGCCTGAACACGTGAAGAAACAGAAAGATATAGACAAGAGTAGATCTATCACAAGGGTTTTTCTGTTGTCATGAATGGGTTTGCGTCCATGTCATGACCCGGATTCTGACTCCGCGTTCCCTCCGCCCCATCCTTTCGTTTAGAACGAATGTTAATTGTGACAGTAATGTCGTTCTTCTCTAACCAACTGGTTAGATGTTCAAAGTCCAAAAACTTTGCTCCATAGAAAAACTGATAAATTTTATTAAGAACAGATAAACAAAACTTACAACTTGTTCACAAACTAAAATTGTAAATGGTTTTCCCGTTGAACAAGACTTGAAACACCTTTAATCCATAAAGTTCAATACGAAAAACTTTCTGTCCAAGTCGTTCCTTCTGGAACACAACACTAAAAGAACAGTCCTTTACATGGGACAATGTTAGTTTGACGACAGACAACGTTGAATCAATGACAAAGACACACATGCAAGGACGAGGACTGGACAAGACAAAAGTACCAGGCAATTAGGTTGACAGGAGAAGACCACACCTGCTCCACTCAATGGTCGCTATTTACACCTGTAACTGATTTGCATAATTTGTACTTCAAAATAAAATTTACTTTAAACAAAATTCGTTATGGATTAATTCTTCTTTACACACAAAACTTCCATAATAATAAGAATAAAACAGTTCTTTCCTTCTTAACAAAAATCTTTTCGCACATGTGCTAGACGACGTAACATACGGCGGCCATTTGCTGAGATAACACAGGATGGTCTGGATGCTTAGCTGATGCAGGTAATTCATTCGTTTCCTTTTAATACTTTTTTTTCTATTTTAAATTAAACAACCTTTTTTTTTTTTCTACAATCCTCACATTGTCATTAATAAAATCAAGAGACAGCCGGAGGGCACTGAACAATGAGATACTATCAACCTTAGTGTGCGCAAAAATAAACAATTTTTCTAAAGAAGCATGTTTTAACATGCTACTTTAGAAAAATTGTCAGTGCACTGATTAAAATGTCAGTCAGTTAATCGATGTATAATTAAATGATAACTGACAAAATCGATGTACATTTTGTCAGTGCAATGACAAAATGTAAGTCAGTTAATCGATGTATATATTTTGTCAGCAAGATCTGAATTTGATACCACTGCATTAGAAAATTAAAAATTCACTCCCACCAACAAATGATTAAAAGGATGAATTGGTGTTCCATTGAGTTACAGATTTATTTTAAAAAACTATATCTTGAAAATTGAACACTAGATAGAATATCCAGTTCTTTTGGAAATTCATCTACAATATGTATAACTTGTGAGGAAGTTAACTTTGACCTGTCCTATTTTTATTTTTGTTATGCACTCTATTATTTAGTGTTATTTTCTTATAATCTAACGTATTATATTTTAGTTTAAAAGTTAACTTACTTCCCATGTTTCTCTCTCTCCGTCGTTAGCAATCATGTGATACGGAATCAAAAACCGTCCTCCATTCATTAGCAATCATGTGATATGAAATCGGAACCGTCCTCCCGAAGAGCTGTCCCGGGTAATGATGTCATCCTCTAATTTAACTAAATTTACCACTGGTCCGATATGAGAATGTAAGAATGATCCATATCGATGTTTTGTTTGGTATATAAATTAATTGTAAAGAAGATGACATGAATGAATTACTCTGTAAGCTAATAACTTTAAACTTGTTACGTATAAGTATGTAAATGAAGCTACACGGGACTGTACATCAGTCGGATATAAAAAGCCAACGAACTCAATGAAAAGACGAGGTGTTGTTTGATGACCAGAGGTGTTGTCTTGACGTAAAATTGGCAAAAATGACAACCCGAAGGCTCCACAATTGTATTCTAATGATTTATTCTCTTTGTTAAAATCAACCGCTGAAGATGGCTTACTAAAGTAATAAAAAATTTTTTTCACTTTAATGAGCTTTTGAACTCTTATTGACTATATTATGTTCTTATATGAGATCATCTGATGTTGTTATAAACATATATAGAATAATATTTAATTCTTTCAAACATATGTTATCTTAAAATTTTTGTTCTTTTTCAGTTATAAGCAAACTTTAGGAGAAATCCATTTTATCAAATGATTAATCTAAATCAGGGGTGGCCAACCTGTGACGCTTGCGCCAAAAGTGGTGCATTGCATGGTTAGAATTGGCACACTGAACCCCAGAGAAAAATTTTTTTAAAATTTCTTATACAGTTTATCTATATATTAATCTGAAATGGCTGTGCACTCCTGTTCAGAGTGGCCAACCTGTGATGCTTGCGCCAAAAGTGGCACATTGCATGGTTAGAATTGGCACACTGAACCCCAGAGAAAAGTTTTTAAAAAATTTCTTATACAGTTTATCTATATATTAATCTGAAATGGCTGTGCACTCCTGTTCACTTATAATACAAGAACAGCTGAAAATAGATTTTTATGAAACAACTTTTGTTTGTTAAGTGGATTTATGCAGGAAGGCTTAAAGACCGGTATTGATTATTAGAAATTAATTTTATATACAGGTAGGCCTCGATTAGTGCAAATAATTGGTTCCACAAATTTCTCGCTTTTGAATTTGCACTATTTGAAGTATTAACTCTATATAAAATATGGTAATTGGTTCTTGCTTTGTGATCCTCGGTTATTAGCCAACCTTCATGATGAATAACCACAATACTAACTTAACACTAACCATTAGCTAACCTCACGATGAATAACCACAAACTTAACCACTAACTTCAGTTTAAAAGAAAAATTTATTTTCATATTTTACATCATTGTTCATCATCTAAATTATTAGCTAATCTCACGATGAATAACCACAATACTAACTTAACACTAACTGTTTATGATATTCTGGCCATTAGCTAACTTCATGATGAATAACCACAATACTAACTTAACACTAACTGTTTAAGAGAAAATCCACGATGAATAACCACAATAAACTTAACACTAACTGTTTAAGAAATATAGGATGAAGAATAACCACAATAAACTTAACACTAACTGTTTAAGAAATATTTATTTCCACAATACTAACTTAACACTAACTGTTTAAGAAATATTTATTTTCAGATTTTACACCATATTTTTACATCATTGTTCATCATTTAAATTAATAACCACGATAAACTTAACACTAACTGTTTAAGAAATATTTATTTTCATATTTTACGTTGTTATTGATCATCTAAATTAATAACTTACCAGCTTTTGCGTGAATGTTCGCTTTACTAATCGGTATGTGCTTTTGGTTGCAGTCTTCAATCCATACAGCTATAGATTTTTATGAAACAACTTTTGTTTGTTAAGGGGATTTATGCAGGAAGGCTTAAAGACTGGCATTGATTATTAGAAATTAATTTTATATACAGGTAGGCCTCGATTAGTGCAAATAATTGGTTCCACGAATTTCTCACACTATTTGAATTTGCACTATTTGAAGTATTAACTCTATATAAAATATGGTAATTGGTTCTTGCTTTGTGAGATTCTGGCCATTAGCTAACTTCAC
>AYEL01084379.1:0-26152 GCA_000484575.1 Olivierus martensii
TTATTAACACTTTTGTAAGTGTTTCTGAGTCTAATAAATTTATATTTTTTTGTTATTTAACTTGTTTGAGAATTTATTCCAATTATTAGTATAAGTTTCTAACATCGTTTGTTGTTTTCAATCTAACACTTATTCATCACTTCTAGTTGTAAGTTCCGGTTTTGTTTTGCCGGTTTATGTTAATAGCTGTTAGATTGTTTTTGAAGTTAATTATATTTAAGTTTAGAATCAGTTTAAGACCTGAGCTCAGGCTGAACTCTGGGATTGCAGAGTCGCTAAAACCGTTAGGTTTAACTTATAATTAAATAGTTTTGACATTCGTTCTAACCCGCGACTTTGCAAACTGCGATCTGCACAATTTTTAGGAGGATTCATACTATATTACAACATTTTCTATGAATGTTGATTTCACATATTATGAGTTAAATTGCATGTCTAATTGATTCATTTATTTTTTAATACAATAATAAAAAAACCAATTAATACTAATACAAACTTCAACAATAGCCTTGAGATATTAGGAATTCTCCATAGTGCATATTTTACTGGATTTGTCCAGTATATAAATATGAAAATATCAGATGACATACTTCACATATTCATGGATTTTAATGTTTTGGTCATTCATCACCTGCCACATTGCAAATTGATTGGCCAAATTCCAAATTAAATAGATTTATATTCATATTTTGGACATTGGCCAATACATGAAATGCCCAACCACTTTATGAATTGGCCATAACATATATATATATACACAAGTATACCTCTTAAGTCATAACTAGATGAAAGTGCATTAAATAAATATAGGAATTATGTTCTAAATGATTAAATAGTTCAGACTAACAATTAATATGAATATTTAACTGTTAATCTGAAACTAACATGCAAATACTCAAATATTTCTTGAATACGTAATGAATCATTACATTGTTTAATTTTTGTATTATCAGTTTAATTAAATTATAATTTAAATTTCAGTATTAATATTTCATGTTTATTTGACTTAAATTGTAAGCATGGATTGATAGTGAAGCAGCCATTTTTATTTAAAATATAATGTTAACTTAACTAAAGGATATTTCTGCCAAATCAATATGCATATAAACTTAATTACACTGTTTGTGAAGATGATGATAATATTTGTTTCAGTTAAGCTATTTAGTGCTTTATTATTATTATTTTGTTAACAATTTTTACTATGAACAAAAGATTGTGTTGAAACTTTCAGAATTGACATCATTTATATAAAATATTTTAATTAATGATGTAGTTATTTGCTTAGAAGTTTTGCAAAACTTAAATTGATATAAAATACTGTTCATCAAAGTTTTACACCTGAATTGATTATTTGATTATTTTGCATTGTATTTTGATTATAATTAATAAATAACATATGCAGTAAAAAATAATGTGTAATTTATAAATAATAATAGTACAGCTGAAGAAGATCTCATGAATAGGTTGAAAATACTTCTGTAATAAAATTTTTCTTATTAGTTCTATTTATATTTATTTTGAATTTCACATTAGGAAGTAAAATATAAATAACACATATCTTTGATTATAAAATCCAGGTTATTTTACAAAACATAACCCGACAATTTGGGTTGGAGGACAAATATCTTGTTACAGATGACGTTCTCTCCCACGTCGATGCTGGATGGGTCGACAATGACTGGGTTGGAGGAGCTGGAGACAGTTCCTCAAAGAAGTCGGAATCTGGAGTAGGTTAGTTGGGATCATAAATTGAAAACCACATAAATCTAACAATGCATAAATTTAATATATACAAATAGATGTATTAGCAAATGAAATATATGAACATTATACCCTCCAAGTGTCATGCGATTCGCGGGACAGTCCCACTTTTCCTGAAGCAATCCTGCTGTCCCGCCCACGATAGCCAAATGTCAGGCTTTTAGGTGGTTTTGTTATTGTTGATAAATCTGATAAAATATTTATTAAACATGTCACGATCGGTGGATCGTGACCCAGAGTCGGACACCGCGCCCCAGCCGTCTTTGGTTCGGCACTTATTTTTATGTGAATATTAATGTCATGCGTTTCGAACCAGTCTGCAAAATTATTGAATCCAAAACTAAAGTGCTCCATAAAAAATGCAATATGTTTATTAGTGAACAATAAATAATTTTACAACAAATTAGTATAAACGTAAAATCGACAATTGGTCTTCCCAGTGTTAATGGTTAACTTATTTATTTATTTAATTATCTCTCAGTATACAGTGAAGTACAGTAAGAGCCCCCCAAAATACAAATAACCCAACGATGAAAAAGAACAATATACAAATACAAATAAACAAACAAGCAAACAGCGGATTTACTGATGATACAAATTATATGATACTTAACAATTTTCTCTTTTTCCTGCCACCGTTCGAAGCTTTATTAACAATCACGGGCAAGCTAGCACGTCCGAACACTTCGAATTTTTGAATTTCACATTAGGAAGTAAAATATAAATAACACATATCTTTGATTATAAAATCCCATCAGTTTATCAATTTATTCATGTAATTTTTCCATCTTTTCCTATTTTTGATAGAACAAAAAGAAAAATTATTCAAATTTTATTTTAAATCTAGAATAAAAAAATTTTAATAGTCCAATAGTAAGATAAAGTTTATTTAAAATATGAACAACACAAAATAAGTATTCTCTATTTCAGTTTATGAAATAAAAGTTATCATTCTGTTTTGGAAAACCATTACTATCTTATTTATAATTTTTAACATGCTAAATATTTGATAGATTTACAATGCATTTTTGCTGTACTGTTGTAGTTTCTATATATTATAAAGCATAATTTTAAATTGAGATTGATATTTATAAAAACAATTTTATTTGTTTAAACTAAGTAATGCTATCATATTTTCTCAAATGATAAAATTACATTTTGTAAATAATATGCAATGTAAAATTTCTATTGTTTATTAAATGTTAATACATTATCTATGTATTATTTTATATTTTAGGATTTATATAATACAAATTACTATTTGTTTTATAACTTTTATATGCTTTTATTTAAAAAAAATACATTGAGAAATTGCATTGTTGGGAATCATTGTATGATGTAGATATGATGATCTCTGATATTTCCAGTCAAGTTTGTTTAATTTCTGATGGTTCTTATTAATAAACAAATAATGATAATCATTATGCACTTATCTAGGATATAAGATCCAACAGTCAGTGTGTGCTGGATGCATTTCCTATATCATTTTAATTTGCAGCAAAATTTTTTATATAAGCTTTATTTTGATTTGGCTTCTAATTCTTTGAATAATGATTGAATATTTATATCATCCATATAAATCTTAAAAAGTTCAGTTCCCTAAGCAAGAATTTAAACAAAAAACAACCTTAGGTGTGATAACATTTTCATCTCTCTTTATTAGTTCTATTCAGAGAAACAAAAGTGAATCTGAATTTAACAATTGATTCCATTTAGATTCCAAGTTGGATTTGTGAGGTCTCAGGACGTATGTATGTAAACTGGTGTCTTGACTGTTATCATTCGATAATCTCATTTCTGACACCAGTGTGAAAATCTCGCAGTGGATGGCCAATATAAAAATACGTATATCGATAAATTTTAACATATTTTCGAATAGGGTCGCGAGTAAGTGACGCAGGGATCCAGGATAGAAGAATTGATTCAGATACTTATTCAAAACAAATAATATATATTTATTAAAAAAAAAAACAGGAAATAAAACCCAATATTAACATAATTCGCTAGAGAGAGCTATCTGACCCGGAGATAAACAAATAACATATATTTATAAAAAAAAAAAAAAAAAACAGGAAATAAAACCCAATATTAACATAATTCGCTAGAGAGAGCTATCTGACCCGGAGATCATACCTGGGAGAAAGAGTGAATAAAAAAAATTATGTCATTCCTCCATTATTCTCTTATATCTTCATTCCCTATCTCGTTGGACGATCGCCGACGGGACGGGACATGGATTCACCTTTATCGGTCTACATTTTTGCACCTTCTGTCTGAAGTGTTCTTTGCTCTGTCTTGATTATCTGTTGACTGTCTTGTTTATTTTTGAAAGACAAACTCATCTTTTTTGTTATTCAATAAGAGACGATCATAGTTGCTTATTGTTTAGCAGAAGGCGATCTCATTTCATCCATTGTTTGAAGAAATTGACCTTTCTGCATTCCAGACATATCCAATTTTTTTCTAAAATTTGAATTTTGGAAACTTGAATTTTGAAATAAATGCTAACGCATTTATTTCAAAATTTTTGAAGACTGCAATAATAACTTTTGCAAAAATCGCAACAGTTATTATTGCAGTCTTCTTTTATCCAATGATAAAATACAGTATTTCATTATATAATTTTAAAAGGTATAAAAGAAGTAATATAATGCTAACGCATTTATATCAAAAGTTTATAATGATTTGGTTCATTTTATTGACTTTCGTCTTAATTCATTGCGCTATTCCCTCTTCAGGAGAGGTAAATTTTCAATTGCAGTTTTATTTAGATTTTTAACATATACTTTACCTATAATTTTAATATGAAAAAGTTTTTCCTAGAAATGATTATCAGTAGATACTTTTATATTTTATATTACAGTAGATTCCCTTTTATTCGGTCTCGTTTTAAGCGGCGACATTTTCTTGAAGCTATGAGTGGAAATAAACATGTAACAAATAATATAGTAATAATAATAAGTCATTCCATAGAAAAGGATATGCTTGATTTTGCATTAAGATATATGGCAGAGCTAAATAATTCATTTTCCATTGATATAATCTTATAAAAAATGACATGCTTTTGCTTCAAAAAACAAATATAATCAAAAAGGCCGATGAAGATTACATTTTTTAACCAAGTAAATGTTTAATAACGATTTCTATAAAATATATAGTACTGTATATATTTTTTAAATTTAATTTATAACTTGTAAATGGTATTTTTGCATATATTATCGGATTAACCGACCATTCGTTTATCCGGCCTGAGATCCGGTACTATAGAGGCTAGGAAATCTACTGTAATTTATTTCGTTTTTACGTTTTAATTTTTTTTTCTAATTTGAAAAAATACTAGAAAGTAATAATTTTATTACATAAACAAATTATCAATTTTTACATTAAAACGTTTAATTTTTTTTATTGTGAAATAATAATTTTATTGCTTAAAATAATATATAAATATATTATAATACAGTATAAATATTACTTATTTTATTTTATATTGCATAAATTTTATTATGATGCAATTTATACATTACAAAAATTTATTTTAAATTTTTCTTTCTGTAATAATTTATTAGTGCGAATGAGATTTATTATATGTAGGGCCTACATTTATTTATGAGTATTTTCAATGCTTGTCAACATTTTTAAAAGATTTTATCATTTTATTATATTTTAATTTATTCTTAAAGATTTAAATTTTGAATTAATTTTAGGAGGCAATACCAGTGAACAAAACTGATCCCTGTGATCCAAACGCACCATGTGGATGGAAACTTTACGACCGTAATTATGGAATTGGAGTACGATACTTATACTGGCAAGACGCACCGTGAGTGTTTAAAAAATAATAATCTATCAGTAGATAATTTTCAAAACTTAATAAAATATGAAAGTTTTGCAATATTTTAGTTTTTGAACAAGATTCTGAAAGATTCTCTTAAAGCTATTCCTTTTTATTAATTTAAGAAACATTTAAATCTCAGCATATTTAATTCTAATTTTAAATGCATTAATTTATAACAGTTAAATTTTTATTAAATTATGAAATAAAGTTTTCATGAAGAGAATTCCCCCAATGAAAACTTTTCCTGTAATATTTGTTTATTACAGTACAGTTGATAAAATTAATTGCATATAGAAAAGTAAAATTTAATTAATTTCATTCCTAAATAATTACTTAATACCCAAATAAACAAATTAATTAATTATAATGCTAGAAATGCTTGTTTATATTAAATACAGTATTATGATATTGGATAATTTGCTAATTTAACAGAAAAAATACAAAAATAAATTGAAGTGTAAATAAATTAATAGCTAAATATCTTTAATTGTAGTATTTCAAAGCTGATGTTTTTTTCTTAAAGATATTTTGGAATACACTGATTATACACTACACTGACTATATTGATTGTACAAAAAAATATGATAAAATCATTTTGTGTAAATGTGTCTAAAAGTCTTTTATGGAACATATCACATGTAACAAAAATAGTTTATATATATTAACATTTAAAACTTTAGAAATAACTACTATTTTATAATGGAATTATGGCATTTTTAAATATTTCAAAGTTAACAGATATATTAATATGTTATAATATTTGATTCACAAAACACAAGTTTTAAGAAACAACAATAAGTTTGAAGAAAAAATTATAATAATGTTTATTAACATTTTCTAAATATACGAAAAATTATCAAATTTTATTTAAAAATTAGCATTTTATATTTATATTTAGCAGTTTCTGTTGTCGACGGATTTTCCGGGAAGCTCTTCGGGCCAGAGAATCAGGATCGAATCCAATCTCATTCCTTTAAAGTTTATTCGGAAGGTTCAGGCCCTCCCTGCCATTGATCCCCATTTTCTACAATCCGACTAATCCTTCCATGAATACGGACAGACTAATTGCTTATATCGTGCTCTGCCATTTAGTAATTAGAAAACGATTGAAAAGAATTATATAAAAAACAAAAAAAAAAACAGTTTTCATTATTCTGAACCGATAGAATGTTTCCGAGTTTTAGGATTTTGTTTTCTGAAATAGCTATCACATATAAAATAGTTCATAAATTGGGCAACATAAATCAAAGAATCTTAACCTTACGGAAAGGAGGGGTAATGGCACGCGGTGTGGAATGGGATGCATCTTGATAATTTTAATTCTGCAAGTCCAGATGGCATCTCAATTATGTCGACATCTAGCGGCAATTCCACTAGAATATTGGTAGTGAATGGCGTCCATTTGCAGCGAGTTGCATTCGTGTTGTTCTGGATTTTATCTTCTTCCATCAGTTCTTTTATCAGAATCACGAAGTTTACATTAACAAAAACTAATATTAAATTACATTAAATATACTGTACATTACATTAAATAAAAAAACAGGCTTTTGATATGTAAGGAAACAGTACATTCTTAATGAATGTACTATGAGGAACGATATGCGTAATTAGTTTTGTAAGTTTTCCGTTTCTTCCCGCACTAAAAGAGAAAAAAGAAAATGGCGCACGTCGGGGTAATGTTAATGTAGACTCATGCCGCTGAGTCCAAGTAGGCGTAAAGGCAAAGGTACAGAACAAAAGGGAAAAGAGGAAGCCATTTCAAGAGGATAATAGTTCTTCTAATGAAACTCACAATGAAAATGGCCTTTATCAGGACGAAGAGTGGATGATAGTACTATGGAAGGGTCAGTCTCTGGCCTGCCCCAACCAATGTGTCTCTTCTGTGCTTGTAACAAAGAGCTGTGGTACCGGTACAGCCTTTGTTCCGGATGGGTTCACGCAGAATGCAGCGCAGCGGATTTTGCAGTCAACTTCAGATGTGTTTTTTGTCAAAACTGAAATTGAGTAAATTATCATTTTCAATTCTTATTTACTTAAACATTTCTCGAATTTGGCCGTAACAAAGATCTGTGAAACCGGTACATCCTTTGTTCCGGATGGGTTCACGCAGAATGCAGCGCAGCAGATTTTGCAGTCAACTTCAGATGTGTCTTTTGTCAAAACTGAAATTGAGTAAATTATCATTTTCAATTCTTATTTACTTAAACATTTTAGTTATCTCAATATAGCCTACATATTATTTATTATTTCTTTAGTTTTGTAACTTAGCAATAAGCAAGATCTTCTGCTATAAATTCTGTTTCTTAGTGTGTTTTATTTAGAAGTTTGCATTATTAGGAAGACTGTGTATGATACCCTACAAGGGTGAGTAATGGTACGCAACACCTTTTTTCACATTTTTTATCGCAGCTACGACACAATTTAGAAAGAATAGTTTCTTTCTTCACAAATAATTTTTATACTAAACACTTAAACACACCTGGTTTATATTTCATCCCTAAGGCCAGCGAATACTTGTAAATAACCATTCCACTTTAAGTGCGTGCAATTGCCTCTCTTTCCCCTATCCTTGAAATATCTTTATTATTGATTTTGTTAATTTCTTTATATTTTCCAAATTTTATTTTTCTAGCCTGTTAAAAAGTACGTTAGTTATTTATTTTCGATGAATATATTTCCACGAATAAAAAAATTACATTTAAATATTTAAATTATATAAAAATACATGTAATGTAATCAAGAATTAAATTTATAAAATTTATATCTTTCAGATGCTATTGTGAAGAAGGAACCATGTAAATTTCTTTATATTTTCCAAATTTTATTTTTCTAGCATATTAAAAAGTACGCTAGTAATTTATTTTCGATGAATATGTTTCCACGAATCAAAAAAAATTACATTTAAATATTTAAATTATATAAAAATACATGTAATATAATCAAGAATTAAATTTATAAAATTTATATCTTTCAGATGCTATTGTGAAGAAGGAACTATCTGCAAAAAATTTACTTGGAACAATCATAATTATACTTTTCAATTCAGGTGCAAACCACCAAGTTGGGTATCTAGCTGGGGTGATTGAAAATGAATATTTATTGATCAGTAAGATATATTGGATTAATTTTTGTGTTTCTATCATTAATATTGCTATATCAAATATTCAAGAAAAATACAAATTGCGTTTGGGGTCAAAAATATGAAAACTACCTGTTATGATAGAGATATATTGGATTAATTTTTTGTTTTTCTATCATTAATATTGCTATATCAAGAATTCAAGAAAAATACAAATTGCGTTTGGGATCAAAAATATGAAAACTACCTGTTATGATGAAATGTTTTTTTTTTTTTGTTTCATTAAAATTAAAATTTTCAATTTGAATAAATATAAATATGAAAACTAGTCTTATGAAGTGTGATACATTAAAAAATAAAAATTTCCTCTTTTAATAAATAGATCTAATTATATAATAAAATTTTCATAATTTTCAAAAACAATTATTAGTATTTTAAAATGTATTTTTTTTGTATTAATAATTTTAAAAACTTCAATTAAATCTTATTTGATATATTGAACTTTATACTGTTCTATTGTAGAATACAAAAGTATTTCTATTATAAATTTTGTGAATACAATATTTTATTCAACTTTAGGCTTTCTTAAATGATTAATTGATACTTATTATTTATATTAAATAAATTTATATATTACAAATTTTATGTAAGTACAGGTATTATAGTGATAATTATTAATAGTTTGCCGGAAAACCAAGTGGGTGTTTGCTTACCACCCAGAGAATCCATTAACTTCCCGAGTATCACAATTACTGATTTTCTCAGAAGGGTTCAGGATCCTATTCATTGAACACTATCCTTCACTTGAAGGCCGTTTTTCAGAATCTGTGATGAGCATTGAATTGCATATCTCATAGTAAGTGCCACATTGAAAGCTGTGTAACACCACACAGAAAGACTAATATTGATATAAAAATAAACTGATTACAATGCGGATGATTAACTTACATAAGCCAGTTAATGTATTAAATATAAAATCATTAATTTAGGCTATATTTAATATTTAAACTATGCGATCGTCTAATGATGACTGGATATTTTTGGCACACAATATTTCCATTATTTATATTAGGAGATAACTGAGTTGGAAATTCGGGATTGAATCTAGTCATATATTTTTATATTTCAGAAAATTTATATTAAAAATCTGGTCTAGTCCGTTCACCACGGGTATAGCAGCCTATAGTTCAGGTTTGTCCAACCCGCGGCCCAACATAAAATCGTAAACTTCCTTAAAACATTGAGATTTTTATATATTTAATGAAGTTAAGAAGTTTTTATTATTTAAATACCTATCCACATTTCCTAATTCTATTTTCTAAAATATTTCTTATTTCAGTGATTAAAATTTATTGACCTGCTCAGTGATTTTAAAAAAAAAATTCTGAATGAAAAGAATCAAAGATTATTATGCGACAACATTTTTGCTTATTTGTCATGGAAAAAAAAAAAAAATTTCTGAATGAAAAGAATCAAAGATTATTATGCGACAACATTTTTGCTTATTTGTCATGGTGGATATCATATATTGTATATTATTTACTAACATTTTTTCTTAACAATTATCGTTAGAATTAGCATATGTAATATGCGGCCCGAGATAATTTTTCTTCTTCAAATAGGAAAGACAAAAGATTGGACACTCCTGCTATAATTGGAACTAAATTGACTTAGCCATTTTGAGTAATCATCAAAACCATATTCATGTCTTTTGAAAATTTGATGTAATAGAATCCCGAAATAAATAACGTATTTAATTTCGTATGCAAGAATATACCGTTAGAAATTACTTCAAAGAAATAGTTTCATGTCTTTTTAAAATAAAATAAATAGTTTCTCAAAAGCAGTTAATATGTAAAAAATGAAATCAAGTACAATATAATACTATACAGTACTCAGAAATTTTGAGGATAATTTTTGGAAATTTAAAAGAGGTTATGTTGTTTAGGAATTAGAATAAAAATAATAAGGTCATCTAAACAGCTGTTTATAAACTGTAGTAAATATCCTATCATTACAGTGATTCAAAAGGGGGAAAATTGAAGAGTATGTAGAGGAGGCAATTATAAATAAAGTTCCATACTCAGAAATTTTGAGGATAATTTTTGGAAATTTAAAAGCGGTTATGTTGTTTAGGAATTAGAATAAAAATAATAAGGTCGTCTAAACAGCTGTTTATAAACTGTAATAAATATCCTATCATTACAGAGTGATTCAAAAGGGGGAAAATTGAAGAGTATGTAGAGGAGGCAATTATAAATAAAGTTCTTAGAATCCGTTTTTGATTTAGGACTTCGTTAAAAAGATATAATACCTGAAAGTTTTGTGACGTATCTGACGTGTGTGGTGCGTGGAATGCCGGGAGTTTTTGAGAAAGTGCCTAGAGTTTCATTCAACGATGCCATATTTGCATTGAATGTCGGCAGTTCGAACAATTTTTGTGAAATTGTATAGGCGCCATACAATTGTATCCGTATTGATGTAACCTTTCCATAATAAATGTTGCCAACCCTAAATGTATTTCATCGATCAGTTATGAGATTCTCAGTAGTAGAACCAGTCTAAAAATAGTTGCAGCTTGGCTTACTTTAAGCATTTTACATACGTTTTAATACTTAAAAAAATAACATCACAAAACTTTCATATGTTTTATCTTTTTAACGAAGCCCCAAATCAAAATATGATCCGATGGTCGGCAGTTCGAACAATTTTTGTGAAATTGTATAGGCGCCATACAATTGTATCCGTATTGATGTAACCTTTCCATAATAAATGTTGCCAACCCTAAATGTATTTCATCGATCAGTTATGAGATTCTCAGTAGTAGAACCAGTCTAAAAATAGTTGCAGCTTGGCTTACTTTAAGCATTTTACATACGTTTTAATACCTAAAAAATGACATCACAAAACTTTCATATGTTTTATCTTTTTAACGAAGCCCCAAATCAAAATATGACCTTAAGAACTTTTTCTTAGAATTGCCTCTTCTACATGCTCCTTCAATTTTTCCCCAACCTTCTGAATCACCATGATACTCGTTTATATGCCAACAATGCGTTCCTAAAATGATTGTTTACGAATAAATGATATGCGGGATCATTAGAGCATACCTCCTAATGAAAATATACTTTCATCAGCTCAATTTATTACTTATATGAGAAGGCTGGAGTCGCCAGGCTCATGTCGTATTCTGAGACTTAACCGAAGCTTTTCCCCTGCTCCACCTACTAGGGTAATACAGGTTACTTAACGTCTGCGAGAATAATCTCGGCTTAATCATTGCCTGCAACTAGTACTTAACATCTGCGAGAATAATCTCGGCTTAATCATTGCCTGCAACTAGGGGTGCGTCATCTGACCACCACACTGATCCACTAGCGAACGTATACGATACGGCGGACTCGGTCAGGTTTGACAGGCCTAGGGGTAAGAAGGCTGCATTCGTATTTCGTGCACTGTGTCGCCGAAGCGACCTTTAAGGCCCGAGAATTGCCTCCGTCCACAGAGGGAGCGGAGACAAAAGAGGCAGTGTATTTGCTACAGACTGGTGCTCATTACTGAGCGACCGGACAGTCCTTGCCATGGCCGATTATCGCTCGGATCAACTCCCTTGAAGTTTTATGATTCCCTAGGAAGCAAGCTTCCCCGGCCTCTGGATGAACCCAATCAGCCCGAGCAAGGCCAACCCTCGGGTGGGCACCGGAACGGCTTCTATCCCTTCACCATTCATCCCTTCGGACCGGTACAACGCCTTGGGATTGGGACCCTTATAGAGGACTCGTACCTCACGCAGAGCAGACGTCGGACCAATTCTTAATCCCGGATCCGCAGAGACTCGGACGATCGAGTGGCGAACTACAGAGCATCTATCAGAGAGGGATGGGTGCAGCCATGCTCTACGGACCATATAGGAATTTCTTCACTAGGGGCAGCTAAATGGGGGGCCGGGGCTCGGGCCTTTCCCAGGCCAACCAGTTTTTGCTGCTGGATCTCTCTGTAGAAAGTCAATCGAGATCCTAGGGCGAATTATCCGGCTAGGACTTCCCACGGCTTGTCTACTCGGGGAAACCACTTCCTTTCGACTCGCCGCGGACAGACCAACGTCTGCACACGCCCGTCGGAGGTGTGGGGTCGTCTTCGCCAGAATTTCGCCAAGCATTTGTCGGAGGTGTGGGGTCGTTTTCGCCAGAATTTCGCCAAGCATTTGGCAACCTCTTAGTTAGGACCTCTTAGTTAGGACGTATCGGCCCGGATATACAGATACAGGCATAGTGACAGCCGGTAAGCCCTCTCGCCACGTCAAGGCGGGCGCCCTCGAGAGGGAAGAAGTCGCCAGGTGAACACTTCAGTTTTTCATTCAGAGAGATTTGGTTCGATCCGGGTCCAATACTTGGAAAATTTATTCGAGAGATCCGGTCCAACCCGTCGATTTATCTACAATTCATATGACCCCTCTAGAAAAGTAGTTAGCTTTATCGATGGTTAGCCTTTAACAGGACTCATTTTTGATTCGCTTCGCTACTTCATGATCAATAGATCCGAAAGATGTGTAATCTATTGACACTTGGGAGATTTTATATATAAACAATATCCACACATGATAAACAGGATTTATCAAATACATTTCGTATTGTCCAAAGAATAATAATAAAAAAGAAAATATAATAAGTTTATGTTTGTGAAGACAAACAACACCGATGATCTAACTATCGAATATAGGGACGTGTTAGAAAGGAGAACTGATGTTAACAGGGTGAAACAATACTTTATTCTAACAACAGAATTTTATACTATACTAAGGAAAGTGGTAGTATTACACCAGATGTTATGATAAAGGACTAGAAACATGATGTTGGAATTCGTGAGAGGTTGACTCGCTGGTCGGTTAGTTTAGTTGTATCAAGCCGCCTTATCCTCATGGGATATGCTGTATCTGGCGGCGGCCACTTATAGCGCCCATCACAGGCTGCCAGCACCCATGATGAGGTCAACTGGATGGTTGAAAGAGTCCTGAAAAACTGGAGGTGTGGAACCGGATTTGAACACACATCCTTCAGGGTGGTAAGCCAAAGCTTTACCATAGGGCCATCCGGCCGACCTCGCTGGTCGGAATGTGGGATGTTCCATTAGTTTATGCAATTTTGTATACTCATTAGTGTATAAAACAAACTTGAACGTAACGAATTCAATGTCATGGGAAGAGAAACTGTAGTTATTGGCAGGAAGATGCAAGCTTATCTTCGTTCTTGATAGCGATCTGAGAAATATGTTTCCTAAAGATAACTATTTATTTATAAAATATATCTACAGAATACAAAATACTATGATTATTAACAGCTCATTAAGCATAAATAAATTGCTTAAAAGTGAAGATATGTTATAAAATTCAATATTCTTATGAGATATAATTAGCTTATTTTTGATTATTATGCTTCTAAGAGAAATTATAAAGTAATACTATACTGTATATAAAGTAATACTACAATATATAGAATTATATACAGTTATATACAGTGTTATTACTTTACTTAAATTCTACATATATATAATAATTATATACAGTATCGTAAATCTAAGATTTCTTATAACTTTTAATGATAAAATCAGTTCCTATCAATTAAATGAAAATATTTCCTATACATATCCAAAACAAAATTTCAATAACAGGCTAATACTGTATTGTAATCCCTTAATATATTAATAGTATTCTAAATTAATTTGAAATGATAGAAAATGAATTTGAATCGATCTGTAATAATCAATAATTGCACTATCTTATTTTATTACTATTTCAGTCAATTATTTAAAATGAATATTAATATATATATTTTTAATATAGTATTCTAAATTAATTTGAAATGATAGAAAATGAATTTGAATCGATCTGTAATAATCAATAATTGCACTATCTTATTTTATTACTATTTCAGTCAATTATTTAAAATGAATATTAATATATATTTTAAGTTTTAGAATTTTACAGTTCAATAAATCTTGATTTGATTTGAAAATCAACGTATTCTTTATTTATATCCATGCCGTTTATAATAATTTTCATATAAATAAGGAATAATTTATTTATTGTACTTTTTAAATAAATTTTTAGCTAAATATGCATAAATAAAATATTTCAATAAACCTCGAGACACTAATGATTTAATTACAGTGGAGCTCACAATTCGTCACTAATCCGTCGCCGAAGTAATGTGGAATTGCGGGACAACATTTCCCATATAAGACTATGGAAAATAGATTAATTTGTCGACTTGCGGGACAATATTTCCCATATAAGATTATGTAAAATAGATTAATTCGTTATCGGTGCCCATTCCGCTACCCTAACAAGTGAAGTGAGAGAAATACACTATATTATTTACTTTATTATATGTGATTTACTATTGCATAACACACTTAATTACAAAATACACTATTTTATACACAACATAATTTATTAGCCCTTGGATGTTGGAATGAAGTCTTCCAGCAGACAATCTAGCATCCATAATCTTCTGCTCTGTTGGCCACAGTTGTCCTAGGAACATCATATTCGAGTTACATTTTAATTATTCTACCTTTCTGCACTTTATCTACATTTTTTTCTTCGTCTCTTTGCTCAATCCAGTGTTCTTCTTTTCGGAATTATTCCACTGGTCAGTTCTGTTTGAACCCATCTTTACATTTCACTCAAAAAAATAATAATAATTACAATATTTTACTTTCTGAAAAATTTAGAATTAAAAATTAACAAAAACAACACAAAATTTTTAATTACTTTCTGAAAGATATAGAATTGAAAATTAACAGAAACAACACGGACAAACACCAAAGTAGCCCAAAAAGAACTGACAAATAGCAAATGACATTACGTAATTCCATGCACGCGCATGAGCAAACTAGCGAAACTCAAATGTCGAATTGCGAGATACCACTGTACTAAATTTATAATGTTTCAGTTTTGAAACATTATATACAGTATTTTTATTTATATACAGTATCTTAAAGGATTAAAATATTAAACATTTATTTTCTACTCATAGTTTTGTATACTCTTTTTTCTTTTATCAAATTAAACCTACATCATATATTCTGACATTTAAGCTATGATAAATAAAGCAAACAATCCAAAATATTATTATTTGTAAATAGTTTATAAATTTTCCAATATTTGAAATGACGGAACAAATCAATAAATTTGTATTTTTATTCGTACCTTGTCATTTCCAAGATTTTGAAATTTTAAGTCTAATATTTATTTTAGCTTTTTTATTATGTAATCTAGTCATAATCCATTTCAATAAATATGCAATAATCAAAATTCGTTTCCATTTATACTTTGTACGAATACTGTATTTGTTTCTATTCTGCATTGTAAGCTTTAATCCTTAGACTAAAACATCATTTATATAAATCTGTTAGAAAATTTTGGGAATTTGAAACGATTCACGGTTATCTCAATGAAGAGAGAAAGATTTATCGTCGATTAATGTGTTTTTTAACAAAAATATAGTGTGCTTTGCATAAGAAATAGATTAATGCTTTTTAATTTTTAAATTCCATAATAAACTTTTTTAACAAAAATATAGTGTGCTTTGCATAAGAAATAGATTAATGCTTTTTAATTTTTAAATTCCATAATAAACTTTTTGTCATATTACTTATATTTTATCATATTATTTTAGCTTGAAACGTTTTTCCATATTTTTAATCATTGATTATAACAATATTTTTAATTTCAACTATTAATGTTAATCATATATCATACATTAACGCTCGTTTCATTTTTAATACTGTTTATGTCAAGATTGGCATAAACAGTATTAAAAATAAAATGTGTATTTTCGTTTTGTTAAATGAACATCTGATTTAATTCCTATAAATGTATCATTCGCGATGTCTAATTCTCAAAAGTTCAGATTTATTCAACAATCAAAAATTTTTGCTCTCAAATTTTAATTTCATTAATAAAAATAATCTAATTTATAATAACTGCATAATATATACAATTTTAATTATCCTAAAAAGACAAAATGGAAGAACGTTGATAATATTATAGACCAAAATGAAATATGATATCATCTTGATATGGTATTATCTTGGAACTATTATCCTTTTATCGAATACTTTTATATACAGTATCTCATTAATACTTTATTATAATAACCAAGAAAAGCTTCCTAATTTAACTAAAAATTAAAGAATCGAAAATGAATAACATGTTTCTATTAAATATTCATGATTTAAATTTTAATTTTGCTCCAGAATTTTTTATCAGTATTTTTTAAATTACAGTATATTAGTAACAGATCCTTAGATCCTAAATGTTGAAAGTATTTTTTATTAATTATAATCTTATTTACTAAATCTTTCATTCATATAATTATATAAATTATTTACAACACACATCGTGAAAACCTTATCCAACATGTCTCATTTCCAACAATACAGCAAAAATTCCATCTTCGTTATTATGGAATCATATCGCATCACTCTAGCTACACTGTCAAGAATCTCATCTCCACTGCACTCAAAAGCTTTCGCCCCTCTCTTCCTATCTATTCCTTTCTTCCTTGCTCAAGTCTCACTTTAATATACTTTTTATTCATTCATTTTATATACTTTTATCATATCATATATACTATTTTATTAAAAAAACATGCCTTTATATCTATATAAAAAATAAATATCTTAAGCATCCTTTTGCTTTTTCTATAGCTTTTTTCCTGTAACGTTTTACTGTATTTTTTCTGCGCAATAGTCTTATATAGTCTCCTTGTTAGAATTGTCATTTATACTTATAATCTCAATTTTCTATTTTTCCAGCTAGTCAAAAGTACAGAAGAGTGATAGCATTTATCTGAAAGATCGGGGATAAATTCCAGGTTTCACTCCTCATTTTTCAAAGTGATTCGAGTTATTGGTTCTTATGACACACCATTTCATATTTGTCATTCAGATTCGGTTGCATAAACCTCAAATCTAGTTTCTCGTTTTATTTCTGCTTTATTGACTTTAGAATTCTCCTTATGAAGTAACTGTTCTGCTTAAAAATTCTATTTCCTGCATGCTATCAATAATTCCCGAATAGAATTTATAGGTTGCCTTTTTAATTATTTATTCTGCAATAATATATACTTGTTGTTAATAGATCAAGTTAGAATTTCCCTTGTCCGTCAACTATTAAAGAACATCCCATCATATAACTTATTTTTTACATTGACGTAGTGTTGTGTTTGAAAGGGGTGGAAAGTATAGGTGTGAGAATGAAGTGAATGGGATTAAGATGAAACAGATGAATGAGTTTGTATATTTGGGAAGTATGGTTGAGAGGGAAGCTGCATTGATGATGAGATTGTGAGAAGAACAAATGCTGATTGAAAATTGTGGGTGCACTTGGAAGGTATACTAGAAATGAATCTGTCAATGCTAGATGGCTGTATATGAGATTGTGCTGGTTCCAACACTGTTGTTTGGAAGTGAGACTAGGAAAGTTTAATAAAAAGCTTTTGAATATATGGAGATGAGATACTAGAGAATGTAACTGGAATGACTCTCTCGAATAAAGAAATATTAAAACAGTGTAGAATGAAAAAAATGTGATAGCTGCGGTAGCCTATATAAATCAACGTTGAGATGGTTTGAGCATGTGGAGCGAATGGCTGGAATGACTCTCTCGAATAAAGAAATATTAAAACAGAGTAGAATGAAAAAAATTCGATAGCTGCGGTAGCCTATATAAATCAACGTTGAGATGGTTTGAGCATGTGGAGCGAATGAATGATAATAAATAACAAAGCAACTATATGCTGGACCTGTGGAGTGCAAATGTGAGAAAGGAGGCGGAGAAAAGAGTGGAAAGAACAAGTGAATGATGAGTTTCAGAGTCTGTATAAGAGGGTGCATGTGTATGAAGAAAAGAATGACTATGATAAATAACAAAGCAAATATATGCTGGACATGTGGAGTGCAAATGTGAGAAAGGAGGCGGAGGAAAGAGTGGAAAGAACAAGTAAATGATGAGTTTCAGAGTCTGTATAAGAGGGTGCATGTGTATGAAGAAAAGAATGACTGGAGGAAACTGATATAGTATTTAGAGATAAAGATGTATGGCGCCATCTTATTGGTAGTAAGTGAATCTTTAATTTTTTTCTTCTTCGAGTACTGCTCACTCTGTTATATGGATACATGGTCCATTCACATGTTGCATGACGTGATGTTGTTGTTGTGAATCAATAGCATATTGTTATCTAAAAATATCAAGAAAAATTTATTCCTGAAAACTCTACTAATGAAGTAACCTTCATAAGCAAATTTTTGAATTTTTTGATTCAAAAATCTGAGGGTATCAAATTTTTGGAAACAAACGTTTTTATATTTTTCTAACTAAAATTTTTCTTGAATTGTATGAAGATTGTTTAGAATAAATATATTATTTATTTATTTTTGAGATGTATAATTATTACTAGATAATAAGATTGAATTTAATCGTCATGTTTAAAGTTTGTTTTAAAAGCATAATGTCAAAGAATCTATGGATATTAAAAAAAAAAAAAAAATAGAAACTATTTGAGTAATAGAATGTAGAATTTATTTTGTGACTTTCAGAAAATCTGTGTCCAGAAGTAACGCAATCCAGATGTAATTCTGAAGAAAATTCTCATTCGAAATTAGTCGCATCAACTTCAGCACCCATCTTCAACTTTACTGCGGTAGAACAATTACAACGAAACCTTAGTGAAGACTTTAATCGAAAAATCAAAGAATGGGAAAAAATTCGATCGGGCGGTCCTAAAATGTCCAGTCCGAAATTCGAACGGAAAGGATCCGGAACAACAAAAAGTCGAAAATCGAATAAAGGTAAGTGGGAAAGACAAGAAAAAGTGTCAAAGCCTAAAATGAAAGACTTAAATTGGTTAGAGAAAGAACTGCAGAAGATCGAAAAAGAGAAGATAAGACTAGCTAAAGAAAAACAAAAATACGAAGAAAGGGCCGTTAGACTGGAAAGATTGAGAGAGACAGTTTTAAGTGCAAGAACGGCCAACAAAAAAGAAGTTCTTGTCAGGACTTCTGCGGGCGAATTTCGTTTTGAGGGCATCTCGGACGCATTTACTAAAAAACTTTACGAATGGGAAACTAAATTGGGTGTCGGTCCCGAATTATCTACCTTGGCCCTGTTAGATGCCAGTTTCAAGACGTCTCCAGGAGGAGAAAAGCATACGAGCCTTCAGCGAGGATTATCCAAATCTGAAAGTAGTATTATCGAAGTCAGTCAGCCTTCTCATAATTCATCAAATTCTCTTCCATCTTTAAAACCAGAAGATGCAAGTGTTGATAGACCGCAACCATCCAGAGCTAACTCCGAACCAGATTTATCTTATTTTGGACAACAGAAAGAAATGCCTGCCAGATATCAATCGGGAGATGTTCTCTGTAATCTCCCTTTGCAGACGTATTCACCACCAGAAGTAACACAATTGATCGATAGTAATTCCGAAGAGGGTTTAGCAGAAAAAATTAGGGATCAACAGGAAAATCAAGCGGATGATAATTATTATAATCTCTTAGAAGAGAATGTAATTCTTCTGGAACAGTTAAAAAGCAAAGAAGATATCTGCAGAAGACTAGAAAAGGAACTGACCAATTTAGATAAGAAAATGGAAGAAATGAACAGAAGACACAACGATGATTTAGGTTTGTATGAATTAATCATTTGTTTTAGGATTTTTATAGTTTATCATGTAGAATGATCTTGTAAAGCTGTGGTTTCCACTCTGGAGGATCCGGGTTCAAATCCGAGTCCCATATCTCCAGTTTTTCAGGCCGGCCCGTTGAATCCATCCTTCAACCATCCTATTGATCCCATCATGGGTGTTGGCCAGCCTGTTGATGGGCTCTATAAGTGGCCTCCGCCATATACAGAATATCCCTCATGCGATATGGCGACTTAACCAACCTAACTTAAAAATCTACATGATAAATTATTTATATAAACAAGGAATTAATATTAAAAACGAAGTGATTTTTATTAGATAAATACAAGGAAAAACTATGGGAAATTCATGGACCGAGAAATAAATCTATAGATGTTCATGGATGTATGAAAATGCTGAACAGATTGAAGAACAGAATAGAAGAACTGGAAAGATGTGGAGAGAGATTAAAATGTGATAGAGATGCGTTAGAGGTATTCAGTATGATTTGCTTTCAGTATTTCTTTATTATAAACTGAAATTATAAGTAATATTATTAATTATTTTATTTTTTAGGAAAGTTTCAGGTATCATAATCAACAACAGGCACAAATGACCATTGATCTGATCGGGAAAATGAAAGAATTACAGAAACTTGCATCCAATTCCGAAAATAAATATAATTGTAAGTTGAAAATATTTTATAAAAAATTTTATGAAAAGCAAAGTTAACAGAAAAACTAACCATTAAATATTTTATCTTTTAAAAATTCTGATAGTATTTATATTTGAGAGCTAACTTTTTACTTTACTGACTAGAGGTGTATTTCTTTGTTTTTCTGACTGCAAAACCATCTAATTAGCTTATTTAAGTCCATTTTTTAAATTCTTATATTATTATTTAAAGCAACAGCCCATTGAATCATAACTTTAATTCATTAATGGATATCTAGTTGTCATGCATTAAATATATTTTATGTTATTTGTCATGCGACATTTAGTAACACAATACTATTGCAAAAGGTTCTCTCATTGCTCGCTATTGTTGAACATAGCCAATACTACAGTATTTCTAAGTATGACAGCTGGAGAGATGAATATGCTACTTATGGAACAGTGATGCAATAATTTTTACCACTACTGTATAATCTCGAAACAGATTTTAAAAAGTCGGTTAACCTAGAAGAATTAGGAATTCTGAAGAAAGAAAACTTATCACCCTGGAGGATCCGGGTCACCGCCAGATTTTCAGGAGGGATCCGGGCCTGGCCTGTTGAACCCCATCCTTCAACCATCCGGTTGATCCCATCATGGATGCTAATCAGCCTGTGATGGGCTCTAAGTATCCGACGCCAGATACAGAATATCCCATGAGGTTATGGCGGCTTAATATAACTAACCTAACCTAATCTAATCGAATCATGATCAATTGACTCGATTGTGGATCTGGCCAGATCGCCATAGACTCCTAATTAGCCTATTACCTCAACTGTCTTATCAATTTGGCAACATTAGACATAAAATAATCTATTCTATTTTTATTCTTTCACTGGAAAGTTTTGGTGTCCGGAAAATTCTTTGCCGAAAATTTTAATAAAATACATTCTTTTGCAGAAAAAATGATGCAGGTTTGTTGTAAGCATATGATGCGACCTCTCTCAAACCGCTCAGTTGGTTCATACTATTGACGGATACGTCGTAGAGTTAGTTCATCACGTTAAGTAGTATATGAAGACTACTAAACGTAATGAACCAGCAAAACCTGTCAGATATTAGAGAGCTTCAGCAAGACGTTGACGTGAACGTAAACGCAAAGAAAAATGACGTCATTGAGTTTACGTTCCATGCGTGCGTTTGTAGAAGAAATCTGCTTCAGCAAGTCGCTACTTCCCTTAACTTCTCCAAATAGCGTCACATGTATACGACATCATATTCGTTTAATACGTTTGCGTAGAACACGAACATCCGAGTCCGTTGCTAGTTGATTCGATTTTGTTTTTCAAAATCACTTCGAACTAGAAAAAATATTTAGATTAAGAAGGCTGCAGCCTGAGCCAATGGAAATACGTACATAGGGCTAAATCCTCTTTCAATGCACGAAGCATTGTGTATTTAAATTATGTTTGTGCAAAAAGAATAATATTTTGAAAATGATTGACAGTTTGTTGTGTTAATACTTTTTTGATTGACTGTACATATCTCATTTATAGATTAATTCAGGAATTAAATTTTTTAAGTCGCCCAATATGTTTCGTTTTTCCGAAAGAATTCTTCATTATTTCTTAAAATTTGATTAGCTTTATCTGGATCAACGTTCGTTAATTCTCCTCCAAATTCAACGGGAAGATGCCGTGGATTAATAAATTTATGAAGAGATTCCATATTAGATCCATGAAGATGAATCTATAAAGAAATTGATTATTAGTATCCAAAAAAAAATTTGACATGGAATGGGATGTTATAAATTTTGAATATTTATTAGTTCAATAAGTGTATTTAATGTAAACATTACTATGTTAATAGTAATGCTAACTTAAATCTATTTACAATCTATAAATATTATAACAGCTTTTATTTACAGTATGAAATTATTTATTATTCAGTACAATATTACATAAAATAATTATTTTTTATGAAATTACGTAACATACTGTACATGTTACAGGACAAACCCGAATTCAGGAAATATTAGAATTTCCTAGTCTGTCCTAACGCTTGTCGGACGTTCTAGAATATCCTAGGCCGAATTTGAAATGCCAAATATTTCTTATTCAAAAAATCCGGAATTTCTAGTTTTTCCTAGTCAAAACCCAAATTGGCAAACAGTTAAAACAAAATTCTTCATTTCTCATGTCTTCCCGCTCAGAGTATGATATTTGCCAGGAAAAATTTCTTTCTTTAGAGAATATCCGCAAGGATAAACTAATCTCGTTGAGGAAGGCTGCAACCTGCGCCAATGGAAATACGTACATAGGGCTAAATCCTCTTTCAATGCACGAAGCATTGTGTATTTAAATTATGTTTGTGCAAAAAGAATAATATTTTGTATAATTCTAAATGCCATAAAAGCCTACTTTGCAAACATAAATAAGAGGTACTAGTTGTGTTTTTTTATTTTTGTATTTACAGTAATACCGGGAATACAAAATTTGCTGATTAGTTGATTAAAAACATAAATTGATTAAAAATATTATTATAATGAGCATAATGCATATTTTTATTACTTGACAGGAAATAATAATTTCATTGTTATTTTCTGTATAGAAAATAAAATAAGACAAATTGAAAACAAAGCTAACTCTCATTCATGATTACATGGTTGAGTTTAAAGAACTGAAATTGCCAATTTTTTTACAAATATAATTTAGATACACGATGCTTGGGCATTGAAAGCGGGTTTAGCCCTATATACATATTTCCATTGGAGCAGGTTGCAGCCTTCCTCAATGAGATTTGTTTATCCTTGTGGATATGCTGTGAAGAAAGCAATTTCTGCCGGTAAATATCGAACTCTGAGTGGGAATACATGAGAAATGAAGAGTTTTGTTTTAACTGTTTGATACTTCGAGTTTTGACTATGAAAACTAGAAATTCCGGACTTTGAATAAGAAATATTTGGCATTTTGAGTTCGGCTAGGAAATACTAGAACGTCCGACCACGGAGCAAGAATTGATGCAGACGAAACGCAAGTGGATTTTGCGTGTCCCGAAATTCAGCGACATCTGGTAGTTGAAAATAATGATAGAAATTTGTTTTGTGGGTTGGGCATGCGCAAAACCTGGTTTTGTGGTCTAATTCAAATTTTTGAATTAGAAGTTGTTCGGTATTCTTTTTATTCTACAATTTAACATAGAAAATAAAAAAAAAACAAATAATGAGTTCATACGTAAGGGGAGGAATGTATTATTTTGTCTGTAACTTGTAAGTGCAAAAATACCCTTCGAAATAATCCATAAAATATATCACAGATTGCCGAAGGACGTAGAAATGTAAGTATTGTAAAATTGTAAAAATTGTTACGTTACGGTTTTTAATATTCTTAAGAGAAATTGTGAGTTAATAATTTTTAAATAGCGTTTATTTATAGATAATATAGGTGCAAGAAATGGCTCATTGCTATTGGAAGAGAAGACTTGAAAAATAAAACAATATCTGATTTACACAATTTCAGAATATGTAATGATCATTTTAAAATCAATGATTATTTAAATATTAAAGCATCTAAAATCTAATATTTAATGCAGTTCCATCATTAAATATTAATTATAACAGTTGTGAAGATAAGGGTTTTTCAAAGTTTTATTTTTATTTTTACAAAAGGCATAATCTTTAGTTATTTTTAATTCATATATATGATAATATCAGAATCAATAGATGCAGAACAAATCTCAGAATGTACAGATGAAAGACAGATAAATTCTGCTATAGACATAAATGGTAATTACAAAATCAAAATTTTATTATTGTTATAAAATAATCTTAAGTTTACTATTGTTCTATTAAATAACGAGCACAATTAGCAGTCAAAACAAGTCTCCAACTTTTTATTAAAAACTCTACTGCACGTTTGTGTTGCTGAAGCTCTCTATTTCCGTACTTACGAATACGGCTGTTTATATTGGCTCTAGATTCACTTTTCTCATGCCTCTCGAAATGCCCCGTGTGCTCATTGGCGATGAAATTTAAATCATTTGTGTATCTAGCTGAAAGACATTTGTATATAACATATATCAAATTTCCCAGTTCTCGTTCTAATTTTTAGAGGTGTCGCTTTTTGCAACAAGAGTAGGCCTATATTATTCGCTAGACAAATTTATTAAATCAGATAATTTACCCCTTGATATAGTTTCGAAAGTAAAATCTTCTCTGGGAAAATTTTTCTTACTCGTGTATTGATTTTTCACGAAATATAATAAGAACAAAAACGAATTATTTGAACAACGTTACGTTAGGTTTTCGCTTTATTGTCAGCAAAAATAATTTTTAACAATAACGATAGACAACACGGAATAGTAGAGTATGAAATACAGTGTATAATACACTTGTTAAGAAATTTCACAAATTCTGTATGCATTAATCCTTTTAATAAAGTTATGTGGCTGTTTTCGAAATAGCATTTTCATACACTAAATTACTACAGATCAGTGCATAAAGACTTCAGATATACAGTTTATTTTCAGTTTATATATACGATAAACGTAATCCACAGTCATGATATGTGAAGAAAAAAATGAGTGACAGTGATGATTAATTAAGATAGACAGGCAAACCCGTTTTAGAAGGCCAGCGACAGCAATAATCTACAAACAGAGTCAAATCTGATAAAAATTGTCGGGTTGCTTTCATTTCTGTTTGTATTCTTTACTTTGTTAAAATTGGCTTACTAACACGTCATTTTATGAAAAAATTTGGATTAAGATAATTATTTTTCCCATTTGATATTTTCTTATGTAGACTATTTATAAATTAATAATGGCGAAGAATTTACCTCGTGAAGAAATTAACTTTACGATAAAATTTTCTTTTGTTCGACTATTTTACGGAAAATTAGCAAATGAAAACTTTGCTTAGTGAATAACACAAAAGTTTTATCCTTAAAAGTCTTTTTAGATTAATAATATTAACTGAAAGATAGAAAATTACATGAATCCCTTGAATAATGCGGTTTTGATTAGTGCGCAAAAAATTTGAGACTATCCCTTAATATATGCGGTGCCAAATTTGATTAGTGCGCAAAAAAATTTGAGACTATCCCTTAATATATGCGGTGCCAAATTTGATTAGTGCGC
>AYEL01084380.1:0-19368 GCA_000484575.1 Olivierus martensii
TTTTATTATTACTTTATGTTTATAACCCAAATAATTTTAAAATAATCCTCAGCTTTGTTAATTTTTAAAATAACAGATGATCATTCTGTTCTAGAATGAGATTGTTCTATTCAGAGTATTGTAACTGAAGATGGTATAATATAAATACCGAAAACGTTTTTAATAAAAAGTTGGAGACTTGTTTTGACTGCTAATTGTGCTCGTTATTTAATAGAATATGTTTAATAGAGATTCAAGCAGTTTTTGGAAAGTTTATTTGTTTACTATTGTTATAAATAACCAGGTTATATAATTGTTATAAAATATCAATGAAAAAATCATAATAAGCAATAATAAGAGCTGTATATTTATTCACCATATATTTGTTTTAATAGGAAATTTCCAAGGTTCATCCTCAATAAGCTCGCCAGTACACCAATTAAACTGTGATTGTAAGTTTAAAATTTATTTTATGCAGGTTTTTTTTATTAAATGTGCAAGTATTGTGTAGCTTGTATGTAGAATTAATTTATAAATATATAGTTAATGGGCTTTTATTTCTTTATAGCTATTTCAGTTCTGCCAGGACCAAGTATGCCAACACCAAGAACAAGGAAAAAATTGCTACATTTAAAAATAATTTTGAAAATGTATATTTTTTATAAATTGATCATATACTTGAAAATAAAATGTTACGCTATTTTTGAAACTACGAAAATAATTTTAGTTAACGTTTTAATTATTTAACGAATGAGATTAAACAATTCAAATTTGTTTAAAAATTTTTATTTTAAGCAGAATATCTTGCATTTCGTATTCATAGGAAAATTCCAATTGAAATTATAATTATTTACGAAAATGAAAAAAAAAAAAAAAAGAATTTTACTCATTAAACAAAGTAATGTAAGGACAAAAGTCTTTCATTTATGATTTAATCAACAATATGGTTAGTTAAGGTAAATGTGGTAAATTTAGTTACGTTTCCAGTTCCTAGGTGGCGCTTGTTAAAAATGACACAGATATTTAATATAGAGGTCTATGGGAGTTTCGTCTCCATGTATTCTTGCTCCGTGCGTCCGGCCAGCGTTAGGACGTTCTCGTTTTGACTAGGAAATTCTAATATTTCCTAAATTCGGATCTGTCCTGTAACATATATATATATAACAAATACAGTGAATTCCGCTTAATTGGGTCACCGGTTAATTGGGGCCGCGGCGTAATTGGGCGAAATCTTAAAGAACGGAAACCAAACTAATAAACTAATACATAATTTAAACGCTTATCGGAAACCAAACTAATAAACTAATACATAATTTAAACGCTTAATTGGGAGAAACCAAATTAATAAACTAATACATAATTTAAATGCTTAATTGGGACCAGTAGCAGAAAAGCTCAAAGAACAGAAACCAAACTAATACATAATTTAAATGCTTAATTGGGACAGTAGCAGAAAAGGAATTTCAATTTTTGATATATGCTTAATTGAGACAGTAGCAGAAAAGGAATTTTCAATTTTTGATATATTAAAAGGATTTTTCGAAAATATGGCTACACATACATACATACTAATTTTTGCCAAGATGTTAAGAAAGGATTTTGCACTCAAATAAAATTGCTTGACTGAATAAAATTAAAAGTCAGCCATTTAATACAAGCCATCGATACCTAAATACCTAATAATACCAAACTAACTACCTAATATTGCCTTCATTTCCACTCCAGAACTCGATGCCTACTGACGTGCAATTATTTTTACAAAATTTATGCAATTTTGTAAAAAATAATCGGACATGTAATTATTTTTTACAAAATTTATGCAATTTTGTAAAAAATAATTTTTTTTTGTGAAAAATAATTTTAATTAATAAATTTTTATTTTAAATACCTATACATATTCCTCAATGATTTAAAGTACATGTAATGCAATATAGATTTGTTTCGAGAGAGGGAAAAAATACATGTTTATAATTTTGATATTTTTCAGGATTCATTATAATAAAAATACATGTTTATAAATTTGATATTTTCTAGGGTTCGTTATAATCATTCTCATTGGTTTTTTAGTTCGATTAGTGCGTTTTCGATATATGCGGTATATTACGAAGATTTATTAGACGCACTAATCAAGGGATCCCTGTATTCTGATATGCAAGTATAAAACAGAGAGAGATTTCGCAAAAATGTCACCCCTTTTCATTTTAAGTAGTAATTTAAAGGTTTTTATTAGGGAGAAATTGAAATTGTTTACAACAGTAATGTGACTACTAGAGGCGGCCGGATGGCCGAGTGGTAGCGCGTTGGCGCGTTGGCGTGCTACGCTGGAGGACCCGGGAGGGTTATACTGAACATAGCGACATCGCTGAAAAACGACTATCGTTGAACTATCACCAAGGGTTCGCGTACCGGGTCTGGTCCCGGATTTTCTTCGGGGTACTGGGTCCGGCCCGGTGATCCCCGTCCTTCACCATCCGGTCCCCCTCCATGGGTTTGGGTGCAGCCCGTCGTTGGAACTGGCCCCGTCCCCTTAGTAATCTCCCTGATTGGATCGTGGTTGGAACTGGCCCCGCCCCCTTAGTAATCTCCTGATTGGAAAGGGGAGTGGTTGGAACTGGCCCCGTCCCCTTAGTAATCTCCCTGATTGGAAAAGGTTGGAACTGGCCCCGCCCCCTTAGTAATCTCCCTGATTGGAAAGGTCGTCCTTCACCATCCGGCCCCCCTCCACGGGTGTGGGTGCAGCCCTTGTCCCCTTAGTAAGTGTGTGGGTGCAGCCCGTGGTTGGCCTGGCCCCGTCCATGATTGGAAAGGGGGCGTAAAATATACAAAAAAAAATGTGACTACTAGATCTTTAACAATTTCTGGTTCCACGAGTTAAAATCAACTGTTTATCATTGGGATCAAAAATATTGTAGAAATAGAAATCAGGAAATCTAGGAGATTTTCTGTCCTCTTTTTCTACAGTATTTTTGATTCCTAGAAGACAAGAAATCTAGAAGATTTCCTGTCTTCTGTTTCTATATTATTTTTGATACTGTAAAAGTTTATACAAACTTTATAAAAGACATAATCGAGGCAATAATTTTCCTGTCATCGATATCTGTTGCTGATTTAAAATCAACAGAAATTTGCTATCTTTACAACTGAAGTACAGTACTTCGGCTGTACTTACCACAAAGTACAATATACAGTGATACCTCGGTTTACGAACACAATCTGTTCCTTGACCCTGTTCGTGATCCGAAAAGTTCGTAATCCGAATCAATTTTTCCCATTGCAATTAATGTAAATTCAAATAATACATTTTTATCCTAGGAAAACAAATTTTTAACATGTTATGGCTTTGTGTGTGGAAATAATACAGAAAGGAAATAAATATAACAGTAATATTAGAAGAAAGCATGTTTAACACCACCTTCACTAACACTTTTAACTTATTTGGTAGCCATAATAAAGGATAAATTTAATTAAATAAAGAAAAAAACTAAAATATCAACACTTGTTGGGGCTCTACTGTACCCATGTGAGCTGGGCGAACTGGATTGCTGCTGGGGCCGAGGCTGTACACAGGGTTTTGTGCGCCGCGAGTCACGTGCGTGTGTGTTCGTGAACCGAAGCATCGTTCGTAAAGCGAAGCAAATTTTTTTTTCGCAAATGGTGTTCGTAGACCGATTTGTTCGTGAACCGAAACGTTCGTGATCCGAGGTATCACTGTATTTTAATGAATTCCTTTATTTTGCCACCAAATATTTACTGCATTTTAATCATTCTGTTTTTTAATCCTTTAAACTTTTTTAAAAAACGATTTTAATTACTCTGGGATTTTTGCTGTTGTGTTTCACTTTACATTTAGTTTTTATTGTATTTTTACATGAGCTCTTTATGCCATTTTTATGAATGCTATTGTTTCTTAGTTATTAATTTTGTTTGTTCTTTACTAGAGGTTTTTACACATTGTTTAATGTTTTAATGAACATTATATTTGCATAATTTGACCCAATCAATCTTGTATCACGAAGCAAAACCAAACCATAAAATGTACATTATGACCATAGTTATGGTTGGAATCTACTTTGACTGCCTTGTGTTTTTGCGTTTGACTCTAGTGTGACGTGTCTATGAATATTAAGTTGCATTATAACGCATCTTAATGCCTGTCGCTTTTTTCATGTTCGATAAAGTAATGTTGCATGCATATTAACATTGACCATAGTTGCACAGTCGATAAACAGGGATTATAAAAACGACAGTAATTACAGTACTTTTTCTGAATTTTAATAAAAAACTTATGCACTACATTAATAAGTTAACTAGAAAGAAATACAGCAATTTAGATTAATTCTAGATATTATCAATAAAGTAAAGAATCTGTTATTTCCTTATAGTGTGAAACTTATTGATATTCAATATTAAAAACCATATTTTATTAATTCTGATTACTAACTTTCTGATACTATTTAATTTCCTTATATATTTAATATTTATTAATGATATTATTTGTTTCAATTTTTATTTAATAATTTCATTCATTCAATAGAATTAAATTTCAATCATATAAAAAAAGTAATTAAATGACGAAAATATATATAAAATATAATAAGTTTTATAAAAGTAATTTAAAATTATTTATTAACGTTCTTGTAGGTTCTGATGAAAAAGGGATTATTAAGTATGTATTATTTTATTTTATTTATTATACTTTTTATATCTTATTAAATTACGAGATCTGAAATGGGAAATTTCTGTGAGGACATCCAGAGTACCCCTAATTTGTAAGGTTCTAAATCAACATAACTATGGGTAAGATTCTACTTTGATTCCCTTCGTTTTTGTGGCGCCACGTGCACATATTAAAGTTAATATGCAATGTTAATATGCATATGAATGCATATTAACATTGCTCTATTGAGCATGAAAAAAGCTACAGGCATTAAGGTGCGTTATAATGCAACTTAATATTCATAGACACGTCGCACTAGGGTCAAACGCAAAAACGCATGGGTGGCCATTCCATGGTCAACTACGTTCTTAGTGATATAGACGAGCCAGGTGAGGATCGGTGACTCGATTTTGGATCTCCCATAAAAATCTGGACATTGATTTTAATATGTGCATGTGGTCTGAGAACCGAATAAGATCTTTGGTTCTTCAGATGGAAGAACCAAATACCTTAAACCTTTTAATATACAGTGATTTAAAAGTTATATTTAATATTATATTTATACATTTGTATTTTATATGTTTTATTCGACTGGATTTTTATTTAATATCTTTGTTGGTTGTCACTAGGGTTTCTTTCCCGGGAATCCGGGATCCCGGGAAATTGTAAGATTTTCACACTTTTTGTATTCCCGGGAACTACCGCGCAGATAGAAAAAAAATATAAAATACAATTAAATATGATCCCGAAGACTGTACGAGAGTTATTTATCAAAGAATTTGATAATTGGCAACATGGAAAAGCATGTGGACGTGGTTTATTAACAGAGTTGCACTCACATCTGATCACGGATTATACTTAATTGATCTGAGATGTGACACGTGTTGGCAATTTGGTTGGTTTGTTTACTTCTTTTCCTTCACGACTTGGTTGGTTAGTTTACTTCTTTTCCTTCTTATGAAGTCAACATAAAACTTTGAGTTAGTTTATTTCTTTTCCTTCTTATGAAGTCAACATAAAATTTGCATTATTTTAAATTAAATTATTATTAAAATGTTAAATAGTAATTCAAAAAGAGTGACTGTGAATTACTCTACTTAAGTTGTGAAGAAGAGAGCATAGGAAATTTGGAAGAGAAACCAATGACGTTGAATGAAAAATTAGAACAGATCCACTCAAAGACAAAGGTCCAACGTTGTTCAACTAGCCTGAGTTGATCCACTCAGAGATAAAGATCCTATGTTGTTCAACTAGCTTGAATTCTAGCTTGAGCAAGTTGTGAAGCAAGAATTACAGTTATGTCAGCAAGTTGTGTCAGCAAGTTGTGAAGCAAGAGTTACAGTTAGTCCTCAACAGGAAATCGATCATCAAGTATTATAAAATTGGGCCAGGCTTTGAAAACAATTCCTCCATCATCAGTTGAAGCAGAAAGAGTATTTTCTGCTGTTGGTTTGTTTATTAACAAAGGCTAAGTACTAGGCTGAGCAATAAAGAACATTGATTGCTTATTTTGCTCAAATCATACTTTAAGAATGAGTGATGAATATTTTATTTGTACCTCGAATCATACTTTAAGAATGAGTGATGAATATTTTATTTGTACTTTGTAATTTGAATTGTAAATTAGTCATATATAAAGGAATATAAATTTTGGAATTTATTAATATCCTTCTTTTGTGTATTTGTTATTGATATTAATTATAAATAACCACTTTTTTAGATTTTATTAAATTTTAATGCATTCGTTATTGATATTAATTATAAATAACCACTTTTTTTAGATTTTATTAAATTTTAATGCATTCCCGGGAATGGATTTTATGTTCCCTGAAATTCCTGGGAATGAAAGATGCATACCTATTGTTACAGACTATTAATTTTATGTCAATCTACAGATTGACATAAAATTTTAATTAATAGTCTGTAACAATAGGTCTGCATCTTTGCAGAACTTGCTATTTTTAAATTCAGAAAAGAAAATTCTTATATTTTCTCCCATTTCAATGTTTGATATACATTTTATATAATTATTTTTATTTATGTATTTGAAACATTATTAAAATCAGACAAGGAAATTATTATGTCTATGAATAATGAGAGATGTGATAGCTGACTATAAATTTTATTAAAATGTTAAAAATATATTTAATTTTGCCTTATATAGTTGATTATAATTATAATACTGTATTCTTATATAAATATAGATTTGTATGTTAATGCAATTGTTTTGAAATATTATTACACCAGCATACATGAGATCAGAGAATTACAGATTCCAAAATATTTTGTTCTATCTGCCACCGATATGAATTGTTTATTGTGGTCAAGTCTGAAGTAGATTGTTTTGTCTTTGTCAGCTAAATGCTTAGTCTGTTGTGATGAAGTGTTTTATTTGTTTCATGACTTATATGTCTTGTTCTCTAGTACTGTATATGTACTGCAATTATAATATGAAACGTAATTTTTCGCGATTAAATTTTTTTGATCAATGTTCATACCATTTGATTGTAATTTATCTGGGTTAAATATATGAAACAAGTTCAGATATCAGTATCATATCAGTTGCTATAATGAAACTGGTTTAAATCACTTTCTTTATTTAACTTTATATAGGCTTGTCATAGAATTTTCTGACGTGTAATGAATTTTCTGTTAATCAATTTATATTAAATTGTATTAATGAATTTACATTTTAAATCAGAAAGTCTTCTCGAGGCTGAACTTTTACCATACCCATAAATATCTAGGCAGATTCATCATTATGGATAACATAAAATTAGATTCGGTATATTTTCCTCCTAATTAAAAGTCGTGTAATTAAAAAACTTGGTAAATAAATAATTTACCACGATTGACAACATCCGAAATCAGATTCCCTATATAAGTTAATAACACCAAAAAAAGGATGCTTCATAATTATGATGCGATGAGACAAATTAGCGAAACAATGCAACTAGGCATATGGGTTCTATATAGGTAAGAGTGATACATCTTTTATCTTACCGTGCATTTTTTTCTATATACCTCATTTCCCGCGAGGTAAGAAAAACTTATGTCCATCGATAAATGATGGGTACTGTTTTGTAAGTAGGCGGGGGAAAGTTCGGATACTTCATTCAATATCACAGTAGGTATTATCCAATCTTACAACTGAACGCATAAAACAAATTTATATGTTAAAATAATTAAAATAAGAAAAAATATATAATAAATTTAAAATGTGTTTTGATCTGTAATTGTACAATAAATGACATTGAAATAATACATAACAGTGTTTATCAAATTTGACTTCTCTGCAAAACTTCTCTTTTTACAGAAAAAGAAACTCGTGACCTCCAATGTTGAATTATTTAATTTCTCAGGGCATAAAAACAGAATTAATCAATAGATTAGATTAGAATCTGTCCTATATTTCTCCATGTAGTTATGATTATAATTTATTAATTTTTTTTATTATTATTATTGAAATGACTTTTATTTTGTACTTTTGTAGAAAGCTTGCGGTTTTCTTATGAAACTTTTTAATAAGAGAATTTTTCTCTATTATCCAGTTTAGTCTAAATTCATTTAAAATTTTTGTATATTCATTATATTTGAGAAGGTTTATGTTTATCCCGGAAAAAAATTTGTGCATTTCTAGGTAGCTTTCTTGCAAATAACTGTTGAACTGCAGTGAAGCCACATTGAAGGCACAGCATATATCAGTAGCAGATAAAAAAGAACTGTTTGATATTGCTTAATTCTTCTTCGTTCAGACTTTTTCTGTGTTTTTAACTTTTTTCTTTATTGAAAATAAATATCTTATATACATTTTTTTTTTATTAAATCAAATTTTTTTAATAAAACAGTATATGTATAGTCTATATTTAATTTGATTTTAAAGAAAATTTGGATTCCTATACATTACGTGAATGAAACCAACCCCAGACAATGGTGTTACATACGAATTATTTGTGCTGATATGCCTAGTGTGGAATATCTATAGTATATGAAAATTTATATTTAGCATATTGTGTAATATATTATGTAGGATTATTGAATAAAGAATAATTTAAATTTAAAAATATTCTTTATATAAATTAAATAGAGGAATTCAAATTTATATATACAGATAATGTTTACATATGCATCTTTAAAATCAAATACTTGCATGTATGTGAGAATAGAAGACCAAGTGAAAGACATAGATCAAATTCCTGATTTCATTCCCTATTTTTCCAGGAAGACCAAGTGCGTTACATTCCCATTCTTCAACCTATTGATCATCATCATCATGAGCGTGTTTAGCTCCTTGTGGGTTATTGAGTCATATCCTCATGTTTTTCGTACCGATTCAGTTGCATTACTTAACACAACGCATATTTATGATTCGAATATTTTTATTCAATTTGAGAACTATGCCATATTTTCATGATTTAAGAGATTAAAATTATTATTATAAGAATATACAATCTAAGAAAATTTAAAATTAATTTGATACTTTTTTATTATTTTTTAAGTTCAAAATTCAGAAAAATTTGGAAAACTTTTCGATCGGGATAATGTGAATCGCTTACATCTGTTGTCTGCAGAATTATTGAAACAGGTCTGTGAACATATTTTTCATTTTAATGATAAAAATGCCAATTTAAATAACAATAAAATTCTAACTACTTTTAAGGAATAATCGATAGAAGCAAGAGGAAATTAGAACTCATCATTCAAAAATATCTTTACAGACTCAAAATTTAGAGCAAGCATTAGCAGAAAGGACTCGTCAGGTATGTCATCTCAGATGGGAACTATTACATCGAGATGTTTCTGCTTTGCGTTTGCATACAGAACTGCACAGCGTTAGATGGCAAGGAGGAGCTGCAAGAGCTGCCGCTAAAAGAGCCAAATTTGCAGAAAAACGTTCATTATCATCTAGTGAACGACTGTTCCCATGGGAAAAAGTATAAATATCTCAATTAAAATTTCGTTTAAACATTTAATATTTTCATTTTTATTTAAATTAATTTAAATGATATTTAATACAAACATGTAAAAACTAAATTACTGACGGATTTGCAGGAAAACGAAACAAGGCAAGAACTACCAGAGAGATTGTTAAAGCAATCTAGTGATGTCTATGTAGACTGGAATAAAGTAGGATTCGAAACATCAGATTTGACAACGACAGTACACGAACTCAATAAAGAACTTTTAAAATTATCTTCCACTGCAGGTTAGATAACGACAAGAACTACCAGAGAGATTGTTAAAGCAATCTAGTGATGCCTATGTAGACTGGAATAAAGTGGGATTCGAAACATCAGATTTGACAACCACAGTACACGAACTCAATAAAGAACTTTTAAAATTATCTTCCACTGCAGGTTAGATAACATAAATTTGTTTACTAATGTGAATATTTAATGCTGATATTTATTATTTTAATATTTTCTAGAAACTATTTTGAGAAATGATGATCATGCAGGAATTTCTGAAACCGATTCTATAGATAAGGTAAGACAGCATAAAATATAAATAGGTTAACAATAAAATTCAATTAAGATGTCCTTGACTAAAGTAATAAGATTTACATAATTTTTCCCAGATAGATTAAAATTGCATAGATCATAAGTTTGTTACGTTATAAAAAGTGAAAATAAAACTTTTCATTGTTTATTATATGATTAATATTATTTTAATAATTTGGTGCATATATCATTTCATTTTCATTAATTATTTTCTGTTCATTTTAAATTTTTATTACTATAAATTAAAGATTAATAAATTCCTTAGCTTAATTTAATTAGGCTCTGAATGAAAAAAGAGTTCAGCAATATCAAACAGTTCTCTTTCTATTTGACGACTGAAATGTTCTGTGCCCCTTCGGTGTGGTTTAACTGAATATTTAAAATTATTTTCAGGAAAGCTACTTTGATTGCGAGTAATATTTTTTAAGATAGCTACTTTGATTGGGAATAATATTTTTAAGATAGCTACTTTGATTGGGAATAATATTTTTAAGATAGCTACTTTGTTTGGGAGTAATATTTTAAGGAAAGCTATTTTGATTGCCAGTAATGTTTTTTAAGAAAGCTACTTTGATTGCGAGTTAGATTTTTTAGGAAAGCTACTTTGATTGCGTGTAATATTTTTTAATGAGAGAAATAAAACTCGAAATTAGAAATAAAAGTTCTTAACGTTGCATAGCCAAACTTTATTTGAAAACCATAAGTACGGAGTTCACTAATATAGAAAAAGTGATAAAAATAAAAAATCCAAAAGAAAATAACTAATGAAAATGAAACGCGTAAGTACGGAGTTCACTAATATTTAAATTATAGAAAAAGTGATAAAAATAAAAAATCCAAAAGAAAATAACTAATGAAAATGAAACGACTATATGCAATTATATAATACGCATAAAATTATTAGAATACTGCTTAATCTTGTAATAAACAATGAAATTTTTAAATTTTCAATTTATTATGTCTTAACAAATTATGGTCTATCACTATCTGGAAAAGGAATAAAGTATCAAGATACTATGCTGATTATGTAAGTGCTATTACTTTAATAATACCAGCGCCGGATCTACGTATTTTGTCACCTGAAGCAACATTAGAAGATGGCGCCCTCTCGCCTCTTCACTATGGGTAATACATCTATGCTCTTCACTCACGGGCATTAATGCATAAATATGGGTAATACTTTGGAACCGGAAATGTAATGACATCAGATACATAGTCACTGAAACACACAAGAAATTTCGTTTTTAAGTAACAAATTGTTAAGAAAATACTACCAAAAAATACATTTATAATAGATATAATAAATATGAACTATAGTTTAATTTTTCTTGCTTTCAACAAGGCAAAATCATCAATAATTGTTGGCCAGTTAATTAATTTAGTTGGCATTGGTTTCTCTCGCCCTCGATAAGTATTATCCATTAGAAAAATACACCATTATGTCTTTGTAGACCGACTCTAAATCACGAAATATTGCCAAGATGTATATAATTAAGCTTGTTTGTGAAATTGCAACTGCATTTTGGTGACCTCTCATAATTTTAGCCCGAGGCGACTGTCTCAATTGCCTCACCTTAGATCGGATGTTGTTTAATATGATTCTTTTTTTGACGAATACTCATATTTTATTATAAAAATTTTAAATTTTGTTTGCTCTCTTTTTAATTTGAACGAAATAAAATGAAAATTTGTCAGATTATTGAGGGCATGTTTATTGATTGAGAATTATGAAACTTCATTAATACTGTTAAATAATAAATTTAATACTTATAAATCAATAACTGATAATGGAATAATTTATTGTGTGAATAGATAAAACTACATAGTTTCCAATCAACAAATTAATTAATTATGTTGTAATTCTTGAATTAATGATCAATTAATTTTTCAAATGTATTTAATTATATGATTAACGCTAATTAGTTAAAAGAAATAAATTCTATAAATTTAAAATAATCCCTTAAAATAACTATAATATTTCTTTTATATTTTATCTGTCATTGTTCTGATGTATCATATCAAACAGCAAGACGTTGCTTATAATGTATATTTATTCAAAATTTTAAGAATCATCAATTAAATTGATGATACTTAAAATTTTGATTTTACTTAAAATCAAGTCAGCATGATTAACCCTTTGTATCCTGAATTAAGATATTACAGTAAAATTTATATTGTATCTGTCGATTTAGGTTTGATTATTCATGATATTATTAAATTTGAAGAAAAATTTAATGTAAATATAAAAGAATTACATAATCATTAAATGGGACTTAGAAGTCCCATCAGGCAGTAAACATATATTTGTTTGCTTTTACTATGAGAAAAAAATATTCAATTTTCATCTATTTCATGATAAGTTAAAAAACAATTCTTGTTTGCATTTACACAGAGATGAACATTACATGTTTTACAAATACTAAATGGTCTTGATTCTATTGAATTTTTTGAGCATACTTCACATCTTCCTCTTTTCTGCAAAAATATTGGCCAGTGATTCTCTCTCTATGAAAATCTGACATCAACAGGAACTGAATAAATTGTCTTTCTTCTTTTTTGTAATATGTCATCAGATTTTCTTCCTCTTTTACCAGTACATTTTTTGCCAATTGCCATAAGGCCCCTTGCAAGGTTTCTTCGAAACTGCAACAGAGGAATTTTCTCTTCAAGTTGACAATAAATTATGTAGGTATTCACTTTCTCCAGAGAATCCTTTTGAAGCTGTGTTTTTGCACAATCATCATCACTATTTCCTTCAGAAATATCATCATTCATGGTATAATTAGCTGGTGTAACAGAAATCTCATTTTCAAAAAATTCATCTTCTGAGTCACAGTCTGAATCTAAGCCACCATTTGTAAAGTCCTCTATAATAAATCGAAAAAAAATATCTTTCTTTTTCCTTCCATAAAAACTTCTTGTTTCAATAGCACCAGACTGTTCTTTGGAAGTAGATGGGGTAGCATCATCCATATAAACCATAATGAAGAGAAATTAAAACATCCAAGTTACTTACAAAATTCAGTAAACCAAACAACATCTTTTTCTTTGTTCTTGTCTAATTGGACTTTAGAGTCCCGTACAAAAAATCACTTAAAACTTTTTATATTCTTACTGATTTGAGGAAATAATACATTAAAGCATAAATAAACTAAATAAACTAAAGAAAAATTATAATACTGATATTATAAAATAAAACAAAGCTACTACAAAAAAAATTTTTGAAAGACAACTTCAGGTAGATTTGCGAGATGATAATATATCATAATTCCAAAATTTGAACAAATTATAAATTTATCCTAAATATCAATATAGCCAAATAACTATAATTTTAAATTTGTAATTAGATAAATTTACAATTGTATGTTATTTTTAAACATGATCTATAATTCAAATTGTTTCATGAAGCGACATAACTGTATATGATTTAAATAAATTTTTCATTTTGTCCAAATTTTCAATAGGGTTTATACATTTAACAGGATAAAAAAAATTTTTTTCAGATTTTTCTCTATATATTTTTTCAATGAATCAAAGTTTAAAAATTAATTTTTGAATTATTTTCAAATAATAGTATTATTTTTGTCTATTTATCTTTAATAAATATTTGTTTTATTTTCTAAATTATTTAGTTTATATTTTTAAATCATGTATTTATTAAATGGTTATGTAAAATCTGAATATTGTAATAAATTATATAATATAGAATTTGAAAATTTATGAATGTTATTTGAAAAGTTTAATATGTCAAATGCTTCTCTTTGATTCTTATAACTTAACAAATATAATTAATTATAATAGAAATCACTTCTAGAATGTATTGAAGTCAAAGGCAGGCGTATAGTAATGTCCTACATTGATATTCAGCCAGATGGTCGCGTGATACCAACTTGGAGGATCCGGATTCAAATCCGGGTCCCACATCTTTAGTTTTTTAGGAGGGATCCAAACCCGGCCCGCTGAATCCTTCATCATGAGTGTGATGAGCTCTATAAATGGCCACTGCCAGATATAGTATATCCCTCATGCGATATGGCGGCTTAACCTGCCTAACTTAATCTACATTACGAAAAGTAATTCTAGTATATTTTGCCTGCATGAAACATAAAACATTGAGAACGTAAACGAAAATGACGTATTATGCCAACATTTTATTAATAGAAATAGAAATTTATTTATCGATATTTATACATAATATCGATGAAGGATATCTCGATCATAGACAAGTTGTCTACTCTAGCCTTGGCTTCATCTCTCGAAGTGATTTCTACTATACGTAGAAAATGTGATTTAAATATGATTAGAATTTAATTATCATAATTAAAATAATTAATCATATTTATTTTTTAAAGATAATTCGAATATTTCTATAATTACAAAGATTTCAATTAAATTTTAATTAGATATTTTAATACTTTTTATCACAAAATATATTTAATTTGTATTTTATAGAACCAAGAAGATCCAGTAAAGATAAGTTCCGTGCCTCTTCCCATTGATAATGATTGTTATAATACCATTCATCTTAAAATTTCAAGTGATAAACCATGTTCTGATCAAATTAGAGTTAGAAGAAATTCAGCTGATAATGTTAGTAGTTTATCCGAAACATCGAATCTCCATGATGAAGAAAGTAAAGTAACGTCAAATGCGTGTGATAAAAATGTTTCTTCTTCTGTAGAAAGCCTGAATGAAGAATATTTTAATAAAATATCCATTAAAACTGGACAAGATGCCAAGAAACTGTTAGTTGAAGATTCTACTCAGCAAATGGTTTTAGAATATTCAGATAAACATCTAAACACGAATAAATATCAGAAATCCATGTTTTTGAAGAATACTAAACCAAAGAAAATGCGACTCGCCAAACTACACGATCAAACTCAGTTTAATGTAGCAAATAATAAAGAATCAGGATCATATTCATCTGATCATTCTCATCCAAACCATATCGATTCATCTAAATCTGACTTTAATCAATTGAAATATGCACCAAAAGAAAGATTAATATTTCGTAGTATGTCTTCGGATTATCCTTATAGCAATATAGAAGAAAGAAAAGTATGTTCGCATAATGAAAATAACAAACAAAACTCTTTAAAGGCAGAAAGTCCTATCATCAGATCGAGAAACCCTCGCAAATTGAAGAGAGACTTTCCTCGTGATGTGTCAGCATCAAATTGTGAAAATTGTCACCAAATATTAAAAAAATCAACTTCTCAACCTGAATGCATATCGAGATATAAATATTCAAAAAACCAAGCACCTAATGTAAGAATTCTTATCGAAAGGTATAACAAAAAAGTACAGGAAAATAAAGAATTTAAGACATTCAATTCTACATCCAAGTCACCAAGTGATAAATTAACATCCTTTAATGTTTCTGTTACAATAGGAAATCAAGATTCGTCCATAAGCGGTTCTCAAACAAGAGCACAGATGCTTAAAAAAGCGAAAGAACAATTCATTTCTCAGAACTGTTGTCCCAATTTTACATTGCCTTCAGACACTAAAATTATTAAAAAAGAACATCAGGAGGGGACAAACGATCCAAACAGTAAATATTGTCGTACCGATGATGATAATTCTTCTACAAATTCTGCTTTATCTACAGATTCTGTTAATTTGGTACTGTGCAGAAGTGCGGAATTGTGCAAGGAATCGAGGTTAGCTCGTCGATCGTTAGCAGAAAAACAGCAATTACTAAGTGAAGAAATTTCGCCTCCAATAACTCCTACAATTCCAGATGCAAAGTTAGGCAAATCATTCCTTAATTTTAAATTAAGGAAAAGTAAAAAGGAAAAAGAACTAGCATCCATTTCGGAATTATGTCGGCAGTCGTTATTTTTAAACATAAATAAAGATAACAGTAAAAGCGAAGAAGATAAATCGTTGAAAATGAGTCCCCAGAGTTGTCCATCATCTCCTGAACTGAAATCAAAACCTTCAAAAAACAAAGGCAGTTGGCTCCATAAAACCTTTTTTAAACAATCTTAAAACAAGATCACATTTGATTTTACAGCTCAGGTATCGCTTACGTTCAACTTTTTAAATAATTTGGACGAAGTTAACGCAATGGAAATGTCTAAACAACAAAACTTTGTGTCTTATGCTTCATGTTTATAGAATGTATATTTTTTCCTCCTCGTCACTGTCTTATCATATTTCGTAGATCTTTTGTCCGCTCTCATTTTTTGTGAAAGATTTTATATTCCCGAACAGTCTGTACATATTTGTGAGATTTTTATATATTTCTAAAAATGTGCCAACTTATTTTACTGTTAATACATTTACAGAGTATATTTTAGATGGAATCAATACATAATAATTATTTTAAAAAATTATATAAAAAAATAATGTAACTGCCAGATATAATATATAATAATCAGAAATTAATTCTGTACAAATATTAATTATTCTCATTGGTTAAAATTTTTTTTCATTAATATACACAGTATATCAAAGATACGCACAGTTATTGCTGCTTTGTTAAATAAAAAAATATAACAAATTTAAAAATATTTTATTTTATTAATATCTTATTAATTAATATTAGGCCTACGTACAGTATTCGTAAATTGTTCTTGGGATATGCTTAATGTTTTTTTAAGTGTACTACAGTGAAGATTTCAAAATGGGTGATAAACGAAAAAAAGTTAATAGTGAAATGAGTACATAGAACTCCGGCCTATCCGGCTTTTTTGTAATCCTGCCTGCCCTTCCGCCACATTAGGCCGGATACTCGGGAGTGTACTGTATATGCATATGACAGGGGTTTTATAATAGATTTTTAATAGACGTATATTTGACGAGAATCTCTCGATATAACAGCAATTTATCTCATCCTCAATTTATGAGCGCAATATGTTCCTAAAACTGATGGTAAATCGGGGACAAAATTCTCATTAGTTTAAACGGAAAAAATTTAAATGTGTTCCTGAATTAAAAATATCACTAAGTTTTCACACAATACGCTAAAATGTCATTTTATTATATAAACAACCACAAAATTATTTCAATAATTGCAGTTTCTGCAGTTACATAACAACTCTTTTACTAAGAAAACTGTTTTCCTAAAAAGATAATTTTCTTTGGAGAAAGTTTTTAAAAAGTCAAATGGTAAATCGCTTGAAAAAGGATAGGGTAGATTTACATCTAGATGATTTAGGATGAAACCGAATTTCAAATCCATATTTTTGTTTCGGTGTTTGAACCTATCGATACTTGTTCTTCACTTCATTGCCTACTCTACCACAAATATGAGCCTGATTGACCGCGTGGAAACTCTTCGCTTTCCATGAAACAATATGGCTGACACGTGATGGTTATTAGAATGCCTCGCTTGGTATCATTCATAAACGTCGGGTGGATGGCCACGTAGTAAGGTATTTGCTTATCACCTTGGAGGATCCGGGTTCATACCTCAAGTTTTCAGGAAGTGTTCGGCACTGCTCATTGAACCCATCCTTCAATCTTCTTGTTGAAAGATGCTCAAAATCGGATTCGTCATGAGTGTTGGGCTCTAAAAGTGGCCGCCGTTAGATACAGAATATCCCAAATGTGATATGGCAGCTTAACTGAAATTAACCTAATCTAATCATCCATGAATTACGTCACATCGGTAGAAGAGTGCTGTACTTCTGTCCTGGAGGATCCCACATCTCTAAAAGTTTTTCGAGAGGGGTCTGATTCGGCTCGTTGAACCCTATCCTCTAGCTGATGACTGGCTTACCAAGAGTATAGATAACCCGTGATGGGAACTGGAATTCTCTGCCACTTAGTTAACCCACCGAGACTTAGTTCACTGAGAAAGCGGCGTTAAACCACGAGAGAGAGAAAGAAATGGAGATCGACTAATCCGGACTCACTGGATGGAAAGCGGAGTAAAGCTATGTAGAGGTAAACATGCATAATAAATAGTATCTAGCCGACCAGATTGGTCGTGCGGAAATGCTTCGACTTTTAACTCAGATGATTCGGAATCTAATCCAGGTTAGATTAGTTTTGTTAATCCGCCATATGACATCATGACGGAGGACTGGGTTCATTTGGGTTAGAAATTAATAAAAAATATCTAAAATTTATCAGCAGAGAGTTGGATCTGACCCATTGAATTCCATCCTCCATTTGACGGCAGACCGCACAGAATGGGGTCAGCTGTCAGATGAAGGCGTTGCAATGTCCCGTCTTTAATATCTACCGAGAAAGCGGCGTTAAACCACGAAAGAGAGAGAGAGAGTAAGAAATGGAGATCAATCTAATCCGGACTCACTGTTTAAATTTTCCAAAACATGTGACCGAAATTGAATTCGAATCTTTTGGGTTGAAAGACAAAGCGTTTCTATTCGGTTAATTTGATTAACAAACCACCCTGATACTTAGCAATCTTTGAATAGAAAACAGTGTATAGAAAGAAAAGAGAAGGAAAAAAAGAGTTCAGAAAGTAGGTTGGAAAGAATGTATGCTGTTTTCAATCATAAGTTACTAATCGATGAATATTCCAATACATCATACTCGTGATGGGATCGGCCGTCAGATAAAATATAAAGTTCAACGAGCAGGGTGCGGAACTGGAACAGGGTTTCTGAAAAATATTTGGCAGTCAGAGACCCAAAATTGAATTCCGATGATAACCTAATATTTTACCATGTGGAATTTCTGATGAGGTACGGGATCGACACCAAGTTCCCTATTCTAAAAGTGTATATGATTAAGGTCTGGACCAAGCCTGTATAGTTTGAGATGATTCCTCACAGATGTGGAAAATCTATTAAAGGTCTCATTTTTGCTCTGTCACTTAGTGATCAGCAGAATGAAAAACTGTATCATCTGCTAACAAAAATACCTCTCCAAGGATGGACAGTTTATGGTAGATCTTCTATTAGCCTTACTATAGTTGCCGGCACGAAAGTTGGAGGAAACTGACGCATGCGTGTTGTATGTCCTTAATAACCACAAATGGTATTTTCTTTTCAACTATATAGAAACTTTTGTATCACTCTGTTGATGCTTATTGAATAAGTTTTTGCAAAAAATTTATAATAATAATTAAAATTTTCTATATTTAAATCTTAATCTAATGTATAATCAAAAATTGACATTAGATATATCGATTTGCATATATATATAAAAAAAAAATCAATACTATTTTATAAGAAATTGTATGATAGATTTATATAAAATTAGAATGATTTTATTATTATTTCTTGATTTATATTATTTACTATATTA
>AYEL01084381.1:0-46313 GCA_000484575.1 Olivierus martensii
CGAACTCGTAAACCCACAAAACGTAACAATATGATACTCTTTTAATTATAAATGGCATAATTTATAAATTTATTTAAGCAAAACAATCAAAATAAAACAAAAAAAAAAAATTTTGTTTTCATTTAAAACCCGTGTAAAAGTGAAACTGTGTAAATTGAGTGCCGTGCAAATCGAGGGCTAGGTGTATTTAATTATCACGAAAATGTGAGGCACTGAAAGTAGAATCTTACCTTTTAATTTATATTTTATAAAGTAAAAATCAATTAATACATATATATTTTATCATAATCTTTTCAATGAATGTTAGCATTGGTCACTGTTAACTTTTGCCTCACCCAATATTTTGTATATATAAAGTATAATACAATTCAGTATTATTCTATATGGTCTATGCCATTCAGAGAGACAAGATGTATGGAATATAATGATGTCAAAGGTCTTAAGACACTGCAAAGTTTTGAAAGTTCCAAATTTTGAAATAATAAACTAAAGCAAAGTTTATTTGCATAAGAGTTTTCATGAGGCTTGAAGTGGTACTGGTTCCATAATTAGAGCTTTGTAATTTGTTTAGATTGTGATTATAACTAATTATCAGCTTTTAACTCATTGATCTACAGCAGGTTGCAGATTAGATCACACCCATGGACTGGAATTTTTATAATGTTTTTTTCGATGTTTGTCATTTTACATAAACCAGTTTGGCTACTTTATGACTGATGAAAAATGTTTTTTATAATAATGTTTTAATAATAATGTTTATGTATAATATTTTGTAAATTTATAATTAAAAATTATAATTTTTTTAAAATTAATTATTTTTTAAAATTTTTTTAAAAGCCGCAATCAGCATTTATACAGTATGATTCAAAAAGGTTGTGCCAAAATTTGCAGACTTGTAGACTATAAAAATTCTGAGCAAGAAAGTCTAGTTGCATTTTTAGATTTGAGGCACCATTTAAACGATATTAGGTGCAAAAGTTTTGTGATGTCATTTCTGGTTCAGTCAAAAATTATTTTCAAAATATGTTTATTTGCATTTTTAAAATCATCTATAAATTTTAAAAATTAATTAAATACTATCTTAAAAATATTTAGAGCATCGAGAACAGATTGTTTATTAAATTAGCAACCAATTATTTAAATGAAATGTAATTTTTTTTACAAACACAATATTCATTTTCAAACATAATTATTTTCAAAAGTTAAATTGCTGTTTGAAAATGAATGCTGCATTTGTAAAACAAGTATGTTTAATTTAAATTTTCAGTCACTAATTTAATAAACAATCTGTTTTTGATGCTCTAAATTTTTTAGGATAGTTTTTATGAAGTTGAATTTAAAGATGATTTTAAAAATGCAAATAAACATATTTTGAAAATAATTTTTAACTAAGAATAAATGTTATACAGCTCTATGGCAGGAAAATACTTTAATACTAAATATTTTACAATATTAAAGTATTAAAGTATTTTCCTGCCATAGAGCTGTATAACATTTATTCTTAGTAAAACTTGGCAGAGTAAGAAGTGAATTAATTGGTAATTTTTAACTGAACCGGCAAAACTTTCGGCGCCTTATATCTTTTAAACGGAGCCTCAAATCAAAAAAAGTTACAGATTACCTTTATAAATTTACAGATTTATAGAGGATAAAATTCTGAGCAAAACAGTTATGTTTTGCTCAGAATTTTATCCTCTATAAATCTGTAAATTTTGGCACAACCTTTTTAAATCACTCTGTATACAGGTAGGCGTCAATTAGTGCGAGTTCGAATAATGCGATTTCGATTAATGCGACTTATAAAATTGATACCGTTTAACTGAACCGGCAAAACTTTCGGCGCCTTATATCTTTTAAACGGAGCCTCAAATCAAAAAAAGTTACAGATTACCTTTATAAATCTGTAAATTTAGAATATTAAATATTTTATATGTTTTGCTTAGATTTTGCTAAAATTATTCAACATAATCTCACTTCAGTTGTAATATTTATTGTTGTATTGCATCCAACAGATAAATTATATATAGACTATAATAATCTTCATAATTATTTCCATAATCTGTATACATATTAAAAATATATATGTATGTTATTCTGACAAATTTAAGTTTTTTTTTGGTACATAAATACAATTTGATTGCAAAGTTATAAAACAGTTCTAATAATAATAATAATAAAAAAGACTTCATTGGACAAAAACATGTATTTTTGTCTTTGTTATAAAACAGTTGTTCTAATAATAATAATAATAAAAAAGACTTCATTGGACAAAAACATGTATTTTTGTCTGTGGAGATTTTATATACACTATACAGATTTTTGTCCTCACTAGATTTGATCATCTTGCACTTTTGTGCATTGATTTCTTATTCCATTTGAGCTTCTGTTCTCTTATGATATCTAGGTCATGATAAACTTTAATCAAATTATCCAATTATTGTCACATTTTAGATATTTATCAACAATAGCCTATCAACATAGCTCTTTGAAAATGATCCATATTGTGTTCTCTTATGAGATGATTAAAATACAGAAAATAAAATACGTTTATTGAAGAATAATCAAAAATATATCTTTATTTATATATTTAATTAAAATTTCTAATAAGGAATATAAATTAACGTCATAATTTAATTGAAAAATGCTATTAAGTAAATAATATATATTTTATACTGATGTATTTAATTTTATATTTTTAGTTATTAGTTGCTAAGCAACAGGCTTTAGTTCGTGCCAAAAAACCAACAGGTTATCGTTATGTTTCCTCTCGAATAGATTCTGTAAATAATTTATATAATTTCTTTTTTTATTATTTTCTAAAAATTTAAAGAATGTAATAATATAGAAATAATTAATATTTTAGGGAAGATCTAAACCTGGCACTCCATCTAGAACAGGGTCTCCAGCAACTAGAATAAGTTATTTTCATCCTTCTTCAAGGTAATAAATATAATTTTGCTTATATTTTTATTGAAATATAGATAATTATGTATTTAAAAAAATTTTCTTATATATCTTAATTAATTTTTAAATATTTTTTTATATAGAGTGTCTCCATCATCAGCTCTTCCTAATTATGCTTGGGGATTAGTTGAAGAAGCACGTAACGAAATAAAAAATTTGTAAGTTTTGATTATTTCTTGTAATAAACTGAATATAGATATTAAATAAAAGTAAATAACAAGCCAAATAAGTAAGATAAATCGTTTATTCAAAAACGTTTTTGGCTATCCACATAGCGTGCCTCAGTTGTAATACAAACCAGAGAAGCTCTCTCCTCCTTTCTCATCAGGCCAAATTGGAGAACCAATCAGGAACAGTTTCTAACATCAACAAAACTGCAGGTGGAAGGTTATCTTTCCAAACACATTAATGAGAAAACCCGACAAACCATAGTCCTCAACTTTCATCTGCTTTGTCTTATGACCACTTATACATATGATGACGATGTCATCGTTAAATTCTGTGATTGGTCAATTTAATTCATGTAGATTAAAATCCCTGAGCAGTGATCTGATATGTAGAGAGCATTGTGTCTAGTTCTTATAGTTCTGTGCTTGTTATGCTTATTAAGATAATTTATAGTGTCTTAGTAAATATTAGTAGTTTAAAAAATTAAAATTTTTGAAATATATTTGAATATTTTAAGCATATTAATGTTATTTCTATTCAAATTATATGCCTACATTTTTGGATATTCAAAAATTTATTAAGTAAAAATATAATGATTTTTAACCTACTTTCTAAAGAAAACTGAGGCATATAAGATATTCACTAACTTTTGTACTAATTATTAGATTATTATAAAATTTAATACATGCTATTATTAAAAGTTTTTCTTTTGCTAATTGATGTCACATCATGTAACCTTGAATATACAATCATTTAAAAATGGCAGAATTAAATTTCCTGAGCTACTTTTTTAATATATCTTAAATTATTCATTTAATTTTTAAGAAATTTAGCAAGATGAGCATGTCATTGAATTTGTGATGATGCATCAATTAATTCTTTATCTGTATAATCATTTAAAAATGTAAAAAATGCTCAAACTTCAAAAATTTCTTCCTATTAACTTTTGAACTATTTAATTTGGTTTTTATAAAATTTAACAGTGTGGTTAAGAAATTAAAGTCAGAATGTTAACATTTCAAATAATATTAAATAACTCTTTAGATTTAGTTGTTTAAAAATGGCAAAAATTCAATCTTCTGAATTTTCCCTGTAATAAAAGACTTACTCTATGAAGATTTTTATTATTTTATATTGTTGCTCTCAAATTAGTATTAACTATTAAAACAGAGATAGTATCTAGGAGTAATGAAAATATGTTATTTTTCATTACTCCTATGGCTTCTAGAGGGTAATATGCTTATGTTATTATTACAATAAATTAATTACCAGTTATTTTGGGCAACCTATATGTTGAATTCAATAACTTTAATTATCCCAAAATAACAGATTCATATTAGAAGTAAGTAATTAACTTTTTCAAGAATTGCTTATTTAATATGATGAAAGACACAGGTAATCCTTGAGTTACAATGAGATTCAGTTTGAAGTCTACTATTGTAAGTCAAAAAATACCCAAAATTTATGAATTACCTACTACCAATATGTATTATTGCACTCCACTTTATTGTAATAAACTTAACAAACACAAAACTATTATATTAGATGTCAAACCTTTTCAAGGATGCATGTTAGAATTGACTAAATTTTTGTAAAAACTATCCTTCACATGCCAATCCAAATATTAATATAATTAAAAATAATATGTCAACTCAAAGTTTTGTATGCCCAAAAAATTTGCTAGCATGCCACTTTAGACAAACATGCCATAGGTTTGCAATTCTTGTACTATATCATTGGTCAAAGATTTATGCCCTTTGTCAATTGCATTGATTAATCACAGAATTTATTGATGACATTGCCATTGTAAATATGAATGGTTGTAAGTTGAGAACTACCTGCATATAGAAGTTAGCACTAATCAATTATTTTGCATATGAAAGATTATTTAAAGTATCTTAAAATGTCTTTATAAAATAAAGACATTTTAAGATACTTTAAATAATTTTAAGAAGCATTCTCTTTTCACATTTATTTATAAAATCTAATTAATCAATCTGTTTGGATCTATTTCAATTGAATAAATATTATTTAAAAAATTTTCTGTATTTGATTATACAATATTTTATCCATTTGCTATTGTTTTTTAAATGAACTTTAAAAATTCTTAGTGAACCTCCATTGTATTTAAATCATATGAAACAGTAATATACATGTAATTTCTTTCTCGATCAAGATTTTTAAGTAAAAATAATTATCATATATTAACACTATTATATATTAATATAATTCTTAAAATAGAGGATTTACCTGTTATCTGTAAAATCATTATGATTTTTATATTTGTTATTTATTGATAAATATCTTACTTTTTTTCCATTTGTATAAGGTAAATATACTCTGTATAAAAAGTCTTATGACATATTTTTACTTTGTACATTTTTTTGTTTGTAATATTATAAAAACAATAATTCATTCATAGATTTATTAATCTGGCAGTGAATTTTCCATTTTAATTCTTGATTGTAAATGATGTGCTGAGCATATCTATCTTTTGTATATCAATAAATTTTAGCTTTTATAATTACTGTTTCAGAAATAATTTAAATATCCACATCATTGTAAATAAAAAGTTAATATCAAAGGGTATTGTATTGTATTAAGCTTTAATTTTAGTATTTTATGTATTAATTTCCTTATTATTTATTTCATTTAAAAATAATTTATTTATAAATATTTCCTTAATAATAATAAATTTTAATATATTTCATAAAATTTTTAGAGATTTATTCTAGTTGTTTTTTTGCTTTACGTTATTGTTATTATTTTACATGGAAATAACGAAAAAATGTCAGTAAAACTAGTTGTTTTTTGCTTTACGTTATTGTTATTATTTTACATGGAAATAACGAAAAAATGTCAGTAAAAATACTGTATTTGCAAACAGCTTCTTCTCGCTTTATCACTCGCGATTATAGGAAAAAAAAAAAATCGCATAAAAAATGGTTTCTTAAACGTTAATGACAATGACGCTATTAGTTAAGGTTTCAGAGGAGGTTTTCGTGGTTTCTGCGACCGAAATAATGCTTTTTAAGTTACGAGACACGATTTAAAACCTTTTATCTAATTGAATTAGCGTTGTATATCTTAACGATCCGATGCGAGCGCGACGTGAAGTGCAGAGACATTCACGTCGGAGAAAGTCGATGGAACGAAATACGTCATCCGGTTCAAAGTGGGTGTCACGTGACTGGAAATGTCAATGGAAGGCAGTGGCCGCACCTGACAACAGGTGATTGATTCGGCCGCTACAAAGTAAACTTTCTAATTAAACCTCTAATAGCGGCCACGCTGCTAAGTGGCGCAAACTTAAAGGCGATTTTCTTCTCTTACGAAATATCAATTTTATATCTTTTCAAAGTTTTAAATCCTACAGAGACAGAAGCCATTTTTAAAAGAAGAAGAAAAAGAAAAGTAGTAATTCCATTATTACCATTATCGAGCGCTAGTAAATGATAATAGCATTATGCCATCAACTCTTTCCATTCTCGATACGCGCGTATCGGAGATCAAAGAAGAGAGAGAGAGAGAGAGAGAGAGAAAAAAAAATAAATATCTAAACAAAAATCCGGTTCATGCTAACATTAACTCGAACATTAAATACAAAGAATTAATTGAAAATAAATGAATTTAACGAACTCGCCAGGTAGTCGTATACCGTAATTATACGCAAGAAGGAACATTATAATTAAAAACCAAAAGAAGTTTTTCTTTTCTTTTGTGAGAAGAAAAACTCTCTTTTATGTAAAATAAAACCAAACTGGTTTACCTAAAGCGATTTTTTAAGTAGACGAGATACAAAAGATGTTAGAGAGAGAGAGAGACAGAGAAAAAAAGAAAAAATAATAATAAGTACAAAAAAAAAGAAATGGAAAAAGAAAGACGAGACTTCGCTTTCATCGACTTTAACAATCATTCGTTTAGACATGACTAACATTTGATTTCCACTGACCTATAATATTTTCCGGACCGAAATTATGCAATTTTTTTCTTCTTTTACATTTTTTTTTGCAAGTTTTCTTTCTTATTTTTTTTTCCTTTCCTCAAAGATAGTTTTGTAAAGATTCTCATATTCGACACTTTAAAACGCAGTTAAATTTGTTCCTAAACTGTTTATATCACTTATAAACGTTTTAAATTTAATAATTTAAATCATTTTGCTATAAATTTTAATGTAGAACAGCGAAAAGTTCTTATAAAAAAATGGATTCAAAAATATCGCCATGCAGGAGTCGCGCGATTGCAACGACTCGTTCGCTAAAATCTGGCGATTCCAACTTTGCGTGGCTCTAGCTCATCAACTTTCGAATCCATCTCTGTAAAAACTTAACTTTTGGTTCCATAACAATTGTAGTTTTATTATGTATCATTCGTAAATTTGTCGATATCATACGTTTTTAGCAAGAAAGCATTATTTCCTTTCTTATCAATTTACTGATACTCGATACGCGCGTTATCTCACTTGTCTTACTCTTTCTATAATTATTAATAAATGAAGTAAATACTTAGGGAAAGCTATGTTTTAATTATATTAATTAAAGCCAGGATCTAATTATTCTCCTGTTCTAATGATCATTTATATAATTAAAGCGGACAATTTATTATTCATAATTTATTTCACGTGTCTATTTATATACAGTAGTTAAATTTGCGACACTAACCGTTTATAGATAAATTTCGCAAAAGAGACGAAGCAAAATAATTTACCGAATTGATATTTATTTATTAACAACTGAAAAATATTTTTATTTTATTTTTAATTGCTTTTTTTCTTTCTTTCTTTCAGGAGAGAAACAATAACCGCGTAAATTATCGCCCGATTTCCGTTTTCTGATTTTGATCGCCACTATTACTCGGTAAGAGTTAAGTCTGTAAACTCCCCGAGTTATATATACTTCTAGCGAATTTCTTAAATTACTTTCTTGGTCTCTCCGAATTGTATCTAAGATCTCTTTAATTAACCTCTTAAGAGAGAAAGAGAGAAGATTAAATTCTGTAATATTGTTTATCTGTTGTGAAGTTTAATTATGTTTTGTTACTAAGTAGCCTACTGCGAGTTACCAGGAACCATTTTCTACTGTCCTTTTATAAATTTTAATAATTTTTAATGATAATTTTACACATTAGCGCCGGCGAGACGTGTATTATTTATATCGCTGTTGTTGGAGTTAGCGACTTTTCTAGGTTCTCGCCAAGATGTCGATGGATGGAATTGGTCGAAACTAAGAAATTATGGATAATCTTGGTAATCTTATTGTGATAAATCTGGGTAGTCGAATTTGTTCGATCTTAAAATTTAAACGGGTTTAATCGCCATACTTCCTCGCTAGAGACTGCTCTATTTTGCATATCGAGACGACATCATTCAACGTGTCACTGATGACATTCCAACGTTGAACGTGTTGCTTCGGGGAAGACATCTGGATGGCACTTTACGAATAAAACTGCTAAACACGAAAAATATCAGAGGAAAAATCCATATTGCATTCTAGAATCTCGAAGAATTTCTTCTAAAATATCCGGGCAAAACGTTCTAAACATAGTAGTGAAAAACCCCCTCATCGAACTCGAGAACGTTGTTGTAGCACGCCTCTCAATCAGTTTTCGAAGTAAAGATCCTGTAGAGATTCCACGAATACATATATCTGCAGATAATATATCTAAAACTAAGCACTCCCATATGTGCAGTTTCCAATAAAATTGACGTCTAAAATATATTTTCTCTTGTTATATTATATATGCAATCTGAATAATGTATAAAGCGGCTCATCTTCTGGCATTTAATCACTTATAAGGACGTGCGTGACTCGGTATAAAACAACAAACTGAATTAGTAGAAACTTATCTGTTTATGCAACATAAACGGCACCTCAAGAGAAGTCATTTTCTAAATAATTGATTCGAAAATGGAAGTTAGAAAGTCGAGTTCTGGAAAGGTGGTGATTATATCTCAAACCGGTTGATGTCATTGCTCTAAAAATCTAAATAAAACATCTTTTTTTTTAAATCTGCCATTTTCGTTAACTACTCGTTTCGCTCGCGTGAAAACATAAAAATTTAAGCAGACATAACTCCACCATATGGTGGTCAAGAAGCCATTAAGAGCAGGGTTTCTCTCTCTCTCTCTCTCTCTCTCTCTCTTTTACAAATGACCAACTGACCATTAGCTGGGCAGGGTCGAGGAACCGACCATCGTTGGGTTAATTGCTAGAATATCCAAATAAATCGATATAAAACAAAGTCATCAACACACCAAACAGAAATCATTTTCGTGGACATTATCTTAATACGGATCCCTGGCATTGTACATTATGTACATAACGCCATCTGTGTACACAATGCATCATTAATACCCATTTCCAGCAACTAATCATAGCTTCTGCGTGATTGGGGATCATCTAGGATCAGTATATGCTCGCCCTATAATCTACACGCCATGTCATGTTGGCAAGAAGAAGAGAGAAGAGAGGAAGGGAAAGAAAGAAGAAGAAAAAAAAAGAACTGAAGACCTTCATAACTGCAAACATTCCATAAATAAAATCTTGACACTAGGCATTTGCAGAAGGGCCAATCACTCTCAGCAGTGTGAAATGGCTTCAATCAGGTGAGGAACTGAAAGTTAGAAAGCTTTAGTGTGGGTTTGCTGTTGTGACAAACGGTTGAAGTAAGGACCTCATCTATCTCCTTAATGTACAGTAGGTTGCTCTCTAACATTTTTTTTTTCACCTGTTGGAGAGATCATTTAGATGTCTACAAATATACTGTTTTTACTATAACTATATGACGAAAGAAATGCGTTTTTTTTTTTTATTTTCACGACGTAAAATCTTTTAAAATAACCATAATTTTTTTTTTGTTCTTCTTCGCAGCTAACTTCCGTTTTACGGAGTAAAAATAAAAAAGAAACTGCTACACAATTTTTAAAATTTATAAATAAATCATAAAAATCACATAATCGATACGAGTTCTGCACATTCTAATAAATAACGAAACGAAAAAAAAAATAAATATTTTTTTTTGTCGTGTACGTCGATGGAAACCGAAATGTTAAGGTTATAAAAATGTTAAGGTTTTAATATTTTATACTTAATTCGCGATAAAAGTCAAAACTCGTGAATGTTTAAATTTAATAAAGTGCACAGATCTTGCCGGAATTTTTTTCCATCATCCGAAGCAGTTAAGATATATAAACTGTTTTAATGTAAAGGTATATGTGTGTGTTTGTGTATTGTCGTAATAAACAAATTAAAATCAAATTTTAATCAGAGGAAAAAAAATCTCGGGTTAAAAAAAAAGAAAACTAAAAAGGGAAAAATTCCGGATCAAGTAAAAATAACAATGTAATCTGCAATTCAAAGCAGTATTTGCTGATCATTTTCTTACCGAAATGCAAACAAAAGACTATTTATATGGTTGAACCGCCCTGCCTGAAGCGAATAAACAAAGTGGCATTTAGAATGACGTAATGGAAGAAGTCAGAACGGGAGATTAATCTAATTTGTACATCTTAGCAGATAATTCGTTGATTTGACCTTTTTTTCTCCCTCTCCTCGTTTTTATTTTTTTTTTTTAAACTGTAAAATAACAAAACACACACGCGTATATATCTATTAATACGAGTAAAATATTTACGAATGAGGTAGCAAATGATATCATTAAAAAGACTCTATTCATTCCGGCAAGTATATACACAAATACTACTGTCACACTAAACTCAACGTGACATGTAAACATGGAAAATATGATCTGTAATTAAAGTGAATGTTCCCCCTACTCCCGCTGTTCACTGGAGCACAGTAATCTCTAGTCTTGCTGTAGAGAAACTGGCTGTTTGCAGCTACGAAGGATTACATTTTTCTCACTAATAGCATCACATAAATAATGACACTTTTCTGATGATGTCTGCCTCCTTACTCTTCTGTTTATTATTGATATAGCACCGAGTTTATTTTTGCTTCTCGAGTGAATTTCGCCTTTGCAAACAATAATAATCATAATAATAATAATAATGATAATCTATTTTTCTTTGACCGAAAATGTCGTTGGAATTAAATTTATCTTCTTAACTATTTTATCAAACTTGAATAATGTAGAGAGTACTCTAATAATAATCTATTTTTCTTTGACCGAAAATGTCGATGGAATTAAATTTATCTTCTTAACTATTTTATCAAACTTGAATAATGTAGAGAGTACTCTATTATTGAGTTGCAAGATCAGTTCTCATCTAGCATTTACTCTCTCTCTCTCTCTCTCTCTCTCTCTCTGCTTCCAGAGTAATTAGTTCTCCAAATTTGGCCATAACAATTTTCTCTTTGGTCATTCTTCCTCACTTAATTGTAGCCAACTCTATGGCATCCTCTTTCCTTTATTAGTTCTTAATATCCTAAGATCACGCCGAAATTTCTTCCTTACAGATGAATCATCTCTTAAGATAACAATCTCTTCTCTATCTTTAATGATTAGTCGATTGTTTGCACGAATGTATTTACGATTTGTTCCATTACGAATTAAAATTTTTGTTTAGTTTTAATGAATTGCTTAATAACCTCTTTGTATATATATATTTATATATAAATCATTAAATTTCTTATTTACGTTAACTGCATCTTAATATCTTACTTATCCTGATAAGTCAGTAAAATTTATTTAACCTTAATGGTCACTTAGTGCTTTCCTTGGCCATGGATTACGCTTAGCACTTACTGCTAGTACCCAATTTAGATCCTAATGGCCACTTAGTGTAGTGACTTTTTAACACTACCAGCTGCTCACTTCTGAAAACAGCAGAAAGAAACAAAATCCATGAATAAATATTTTTGCATTTTAATCGACGTTCAAACGAGAGAAAGGGGAGGAAAAAAAAAGATAAACAAACGTAGAGCGAGGCCGAATGGCGATTGTTATACGATATGTCTACTCCCTTTTGTAGCGCCTCAATAGTTACAAGCGACGAATTAACCCTTTATACGGACATTATCGTGACCGATTGTGACAGGCCCTGACCCTGTCAACAGCTGTGTCCCATCACTAACAAAGCAGATGCTACAGCGACATCCAGCTGAGTCATCTCCAAGGAAAACAGAATCAGTACAAAAAAAAAAAAAAAATTGTCTCTGCACTCAGGCCAATTCATGCAGGACTATTTAATATTATTAGCGCAGTAAGGGACTCAAGGGGTTTTTGTCCTTATTGATTTAGTTATTCATAACTAAGCTCGATTTAGCTTTACCCGTTGTCTCCCTCCTTTTATATTCAATTTACCCACTTTCTGTTCTCGGTTTAGTTGACTGCTGAAGGCACCGAACAGTTCAGTCATTTACTGCTTTTTGTGTATCGCTTAGTGATGCATTGCATCTGATTCGACTCATTATATTTGAATTTTGCTATACAGACACGCCCCTTTCAGTCGGATGGTGTAACCCCTTTTTTTGTGCCAACCATCCTTTTTTGGATACCCTGCATTAGCATTGAAAGGAAAAGAATGCATGGTGTGCTAATGGAACTCCCTTTTACTCCACACACACACACACTGTTGAATTTACTTCGCAAAAATGGAACAAGTAAAATATGAGGTACGTTTGTTGAATCTGTCAAGAAAGGCATTTATTAGAGGTAGGAGCAACATGTATATACGGTACATATATATATTTTTTTTGTTCTTAAGCTACATTTATATCAATAACTTCCACGTCTGGAGATTTAAAAAAATCAGTCATCTCGTTTGCAAACGTACAGCTCTTCTATTTAGTACAAGTTAAAGCTTTTTATCAGGATTAACTGCATCTGTTGCGCACTTAACAACGAATTTCTGCTTTGCTCCGATATGTTTGCCAATGGAATACCTAATGCAATACCGTTGATATGCAAATCACCCGAAGAATGTCCCATCGAAGTGACCTAAACATACCCCCGTTTAATTCTGAAAATGCAAAAGTTGGAAATATTCGTCTGGAGAATTCGTAACGTTTATGAATGGTTTTGCAAGAAAAACCAATTATTCTGTCACTTAAAACGACAACAGCCCAATTTCTTTTGCTTTCAGGTTAAGAAACACCTTACGGAGCCTCACTAATTAATCATAAACATAGAGATCGAGTCCGAGAGGCCCCGAGATTTTTTTTTTTCCTCCTCTCTCTTATTATTATTATTTTCTTTTTCTTCTATCGGCAAAGCAATAATCGAAGTAATAACAAATACATTTAAAATTAAACGTTAATGCCTTTCAAATTTTCCCGACATGGCACTGATTGTTCTCTTAGAGGCAGATGTTGGGACAAGTCAAAGTCAGAAGAGAATATGTCACGTACAATCCCCGAAGACGTTAGTTCCTCTTTTAGAAATCATTCCAGTAGAAATAATCCGGTCTGCTTTATAACAATTGAATAGAAAATGCCTAAAGCAGTATGCAGCGTTGAAATAATTGATAAATACGACAGATGTCATCCACTTCACCCTGCATTCGACTGATTTTTATTGGCCTATACACGCGTGATTTTTATACTTGTTCATGTTGACCCAACCGATAAGGACAAACAGGATAGAATTCGTGTGACAAATAGCATGCTATTTCTTCTATGACGCTGGCCGTGACAAGTCAAATTGCTTATGATCCTCTTAAGTGATAAAACGCGAATCTAGATGATGCTGATAACCCGATACTGATATTTATTGAAGACTGCTCCTTTACCTATCACTTAAGAATCAATGGGGTGTGGAAGGTATGCTAATTTCGCCTTGCCGATACGCTATTTAATGAGCTTGATACTGCTTTGATCTGCTTAATGATAAAATGCCACCATCGCTTAGATTAGCCCCAAGGTATTTTGTCCAATCTTGTAATCTAAGCTGCTTTATTAAAGGGGAGAGAATACTCGTTACGCACGTAAATTGATACTGATCGAGAAGAAAAAAAAAGCCAGAATTAATTAATTTTAATATAATTAAACTTCCAATAACTAATTTTTAATTCGTTAACCTTTCTCGGATATAAGATATATACGTATATATATCTTGGGATATAAACACATTTTAAACGTGTTATTAATTTGTAAGAGAAGAAAATCGTTCTCGTATCAATGCGCCACTAGACCGTTAATATAACCTGACAGTTTGTATTAAAAAAAAAAATTGCAGGCAATAATTTTAACACGGCACATGCCGACACAACTCGATAAAGTTTAGTGGCAATATTGATCATATATGACGTCATGAATAACCAAGACAGAATTTGGGATTATTATTAGTAGTGTAGTTTGCATTTCTTCCACTAGAGGGCAGACAGGTAAGTGGCCGACAGCACTGTGTCTATAAAATAAGAACAAGCCGGTGGCAATCAACTGCACAACAGCAACTGTTGACTAAAATGTAGCTACAAACCCAGATAAACCAACCACTCCTAACAATAGTCCCGTTTTCATTCTAATGATAGCATTCTTCTCTCGAATCCTTAACGGGATACCCGCGCTTTGCAATCTTTAAATATTGCACGATTTGCACCATATTTTTAAAAAATGGCACAGTCTCTTACGAAGAGAGAAACATTCGCGAGATTCTCAGACGAGTAAAACAGTGAAACGAAACTGGATTAGCGCTATAATAACAAATTTAAACGATGCTAATCGATAAGGTAGCCGAGCGATTGAAGAAAGCATAGACACCGCTGTCTTGCTAAGACGAAAATTTTTTCGTCCAGAGAACAGATGCCGATAACAATTTAAAATACGAGAAAAATTCCCGCGAACTACCAGCGGAGTAAAGGCGGCCGCAGCCCACACGCTCGACGATGTGGTTTGTGCTACCAACCAAATAAACCCGATACTTCGAGGTACACCTGCCACAGCGAATAAAGGGGAAGCGACTCACCTTGCTCGTATGTTAATAGTCCATGAAATCCAAGCAGATAATTAAGAAAAGTATAATATATATCCAAAGAGCATTGAGTTAGCGAATGCTTTGACGGAGCGGCACCTGCTTTGCTAGTGGCTCAGCCCACATGGCCGGAGATAACTGACTGGGACGTGGAGTTGCACGACTGCGCTATGAGGTGTGTTTGCGTTCTTACGTCTTGCGCATAACTTGCTATGACCTGACAGATATAACATAATTTTAACTTTTTAACTCTCTCTTTCGCTAGGTTACGGCTATCTCGTCTTTCTCTTTTACTACTACGAGCGCGGATATTGCGAATTTTCTGTATTGCAGCTTTAATTACCGAAGAGTCACCGCCGAAATGATTGAAGAGATTGGAGAAAATACTCTTAGCAAGTTCCTGTTAGTCATTGGAACTGGCGAATGCCTTTTTTCGTTATTTTTTTTTTTTTTACTCCATTATAACAAAGTTAAGCCGGAAAAATAGCAGAGTTTCGCATCTCGCGAAGAAAATGGCAACCCGGTTAATAAACTTTCAACGTTTGGCGAATATTTCTCGGATTAGAAAAGAATTTATATATATTTTTTTCTTTTTTTTGTCGGAGGGCTAATTAACTATGGGATTACAGAAAATGGGCATTTAAAGAATATATGAGGAAAGAAGTTGAAACAAACCAGTTACTCGAGAACACCATCATGTCTAGCACGCAATCAATGAAGGCTGGACGGCTGATTAGATCTTAACTTAATTATCAGACTCCTTATACGGTAAGGGGGTAGTAGCTTATCTGTACAGTCAATACTGTTTGTTTTGCCAAAGCTGCCACCAATATAATGATTTCTAGCAAGGATAAAAAAACAACAAAAAAATATACTACGAAAAATTTACAAGAGCGATTCTCAATTTAGTTTTAGAACTTGGCACACTCTCTAATTATCGATTCTGCAAAGAAAATAATTTCTAAAGTTATTTATCATCGTATCTTTAATAAGAAGGTTAGATAATAAATTTTAAACAAGAAAGACATACGCTAATATTAATAATTAAATAAATGTAATAAATCATACAGATGTATATTCAATTTGAAAGATCAAAAAGTCATTTCCTCTTCAATTCTCAGCATTCTTTTTGGATAGTTGAAGCAGTAAAGAACCTGCCTGTCAACGTAAACTATAAAGTATAGAGTCAGTCCTGCCTGCCTCTAGGATCAAGCAAGGGGGAAGTAAAATCAATACGAAGATATATTCCAAAGCGTACAGAACAAGGGAACTTACCTTATCTAAGACACACGTGTTCACTTCTACATGGACGATAAGATTTTAATGGAGTGTTTTCTACATGCGTAAAAGGTTTGTGTTTTTATTACTCTTTCCTGATGACTAAAGCCATTGAGAAATCTTTGATTGTTTTTAGGTTTATAAGTCCAATCGAACTGTTGAGTAATTTCGCTCTTTTTCAAAAACCGTGGCGACATTCTGGAGTCGACCAAATTGAATTTTTTTTTTTTTTCGTTGTCGAGACTTTGGTTATATATTTTTTTGTATCATCTTGATGGATATTATTATAAATTGAAAATTTAGTGACGTATCTCGCCTACTATAAACTTTCTTTTAAGGTTATAAGGATTTAAACTCAAACTCAGTGGCGCATAACTGCACGGAAGAGCGGAACGGAATTCGAAAATCGTACTTCTCGAATTTAAATCTATGGAAACGGAGGTAATCGTTTCTCGTTCACTAGACAGCTTATTAAAGCTAGTTACACGACCGGAGATTACGATAACATGGTGGAAGTACGGAAAATCTAACTGGTTACGTAGCCGTTATTACGCACCTTGTAATTTGAGCCGGTCATATAGTCAGAACATCTGTCAGAGATAGACATTGTTATCACTGAAGCCCGTGTGAAATCGCACAGGAATTAAACTTGTATATACAGAGTGGTATACATATCCACAGGGTTTACTTAGGGTACCTATTAAAGTGTAGATTAGGTGATTAAGTTTTGTGGCTTTCCGCGCTTCCAAGGCATAACAAATCGATAACCAACCAACCCTATGCCGACTCTCTCAATTTCAAAACAAATTTAAACTAATAGATTAATTTAGATATTTTTAAATTGCTAACGAAGATCATTTGCAAACGATGTGATCCATTTTCTATTCCCACTTTTCCTATTTTGTAATAGCTAATATCTTACACAATCTACATAAATTAGAGCTTAATTAACATTTAGTAAAAAAAAAATAATATTAATAATTTTTTTTTAATTATTATTTTTTATCGTCTGGCAACAGCGAATAAAATTTACTATATCGTTTTAAAAATTTACTCGGAAGTGGCAGCACTTTAGGATAAAGATAAGTTAATAGTCATCGACGCAGAATAAATTCTTAAGTTAAATGTTATAAAGGATAAAATATTGCAGCGTTTATAGCGCATAAAGTTAAATCAAAACCGTGTAGTATATCTTGACCCGAATATTTTCGGTATCACACCGCCATCTGGTGCATATTTTCGGGATTACAATAGAAACGCCATCTGTGGAGCAAAAACGTAGGTGACATTTATCTATTACGAAATTTTTTTTCTTTAAAGTTTTTTTTAATGTTTTGATACGACTCGTTTTATTTTAGATAATAAAAAATTGTTAGATGAGTAATAATGGCCAATGCATTACAGATAAAAGTTTTATAAGTGATGCAACGGCGAAGAGGAGTCACAAAAACACTTATGGTGGAAAAGAGAGAGAGGTGCTAACTTCCTTAACGTCCTTTTTATTGAATGGTCTTAAAACTCAATAGTTAAGTCAGGTTTACGATTAACTCTAATCGTCGTAGTGGTGTTTATCCATCAAACAGATCGTCCTAAGTCCCTGCAGTGATAAACGTTAACTAGACAATAGCAAGCTGGTTCATTGATAAGGACATTTTGGTCTTTATGTCTCCCCTGCGAGCCATAACTTGTCTTCAAACGGACTAAAGTCTGCTTGGGTCTTCTCCCGCGCATCATCACCGTGTTTACCCACCTCTTTTTTTCGTTCCGTGTCCGATTTTAACGATTATTTTCCTACGGTGCGGGTCCAAATTTTGTTTAAAGTCTAATTTTCCTTCTAATAAAACTGATGTACTATTTATTGCCCCGGACGAATTGAAAGAGTGCTTATAACGTAATTACCATATTTAAAACGCGTTTCTTCGGACCATAAATATAAAAATGTTAAGAGACGGTTTATTGCAGGTAGATGCGAATATTCGAATATTCCTACTAAAATTCCTGCGAGTTTTAAGATGCCGAAAAGATGGTTAAGAGAAGGTAAATAATTACGGAATCGATCGTAATTTAACAGTTATTATTTAAGAAGTTTGTGGAGTTGCTGTGATCATTAAGGATACGCTACGTTGAAGTACCTTGGACTTTTATATTGATTGGAGTGCAATCAGAACTTCTAGCCCACATAGGGGCTCTTAAGACAATTCATAAGTGATGAAGACTGAGACTGTAGGAAAGGCATTTCTTAGTTAATGATGATGATGACCGTATTATATAAAATTATAACGTAATTTCGGGGTTTTAAAAATCATAAAATGGACTCCGAAATACAATTTTAAGAACGGCATTTTGTCACCAAGTTTAAAACATTATTTCCGACTCTTTAATTAAAAACTGACTTAATTCTTTTTCTTCCACGTTTAATCTTGCTGATTTTAATGCAATTAATTTTTTACTTGGTTGTTTTTCAACACAAAAAATAAATATTTTATAAGAATCTTTTCTTGTTGACGTATACGATTCCAGTTCGTTGCAATCATTTAAATCTCGTTACAGTATAAAATTTTCAGGAAGGACGCAAAGAAAAAAAAATATATATATAGACAGATATATATATACAGATATTTAATCTTATTTATCTACCGTACGCAATCTTATAAAAAACAATGTAGACAGATATATATACAGATATTTAATCTTATTTATCTACCGTACGCAATCTTATAAAAAACAATGTTTCGAGGAAGAAGATGAAGAAGAAGAAAAACACTTAAGCTGATAATACTTATAAGCTAACAATATCGTTAGTTGGATTCCGTAAAAAGATGTAGTTAGACCGTAAACATCAACACGTAGCAAAGCATCTCAAGCAAAAGGAAAATCTAGAAGAATAAAAGAAAAATATTATTTGTTTACCAGAATTCCATTAAATCTGAAAATCTTCTATTCATTAAAATAAAATTGCGTAATGCCGAAGACGAAGCGGAGAGACTCCATGCTGATATATTAAATTACTTAATTCATGCGTTGGTCTGCTAGGTGGATAATGAGGTAATGACACACTCAAGGTTAATACAAGTGCCAGAGATTTTTTTTTTTTATTTTTTTTATTTCTACTTTTTCCCGATGCAACCGTGGGCGTTTGTCGACCTTCGAGTTTATACCGCGTACAAAATATATTCTATATATATTGCATATTATTATCCTTCATTTCAATAACCTTAAATTAATTTTAAAGACAATATTGATATTTTCCCGCTAGCGTATTGATAGCGATGGCAATTTTACGAGCAGCAAAATCAAATATGGTTCAACATCCATCATAAGCCAGCTGGGCATTCGACGATATCAAGCAAATGTATAATTATACTCACGCTAGCGAACAATGAAAGCTAGACGGTAATTCAGGGTGGAGTACTTTAGCACTGCAAAGGGTGCCTCATACAATACCCTCAATCTATGAGTAAAAGAATAACTCCAAGAATCGGAGGGGTGGAGAAGAGTTGGATATCAGATCTCCGTCAAAGATATTCATTTAACGCGAAATTTCCAACCATAAACATTCATTAAAACAAAGATTTGTGTCTTTTGGAAGCAAGGAGGAATAAAAAAAAATATATATATAGCAGAATAGCAGTTTGTTTCTCGTCCTATCCAATTATCCAACCTTAATTATCTACAACGAGACACCGGTTCGTTAAATTTATTATATCATAAGTAACACAAACAGAAATGATATTTTTGTGAAGCCCTATATCCAAACAATAATTAAGACTCCCTTGCTTTCTATTCTATACATTATTCATGTAAAGAAACCGTTTATGCAATATTATTGTACGTAAGGGCAACGGTCTGGTCATTAAGTCAAGTCACAAATCAGACTTTCCGTTAAACCTTTCTGTCTTTCCTCTCATCATCCGTAGCGGCTTTTCCTCTTCTTTTTTTTTCTTTTTTCTTTTCTGTGCGTGTGTGTGCGCGAAGGTTCATTATATCCGAGGCTGTAAATGTCCTATTCCAGATAGATGCCATGTTCTATAAGGTAAAAATGCAATTATAATGTGGGGAAGTTAGACAATGAAGAGAGGGAGAAAATGGCTAGGCGTGATGTTTTTCGTATGTTCTAACATCACGCAGGAAATTGTCAAAATAATTTAATATCACGAATTGAATTTAGAAAACCCTTCTGAGAAATCTGTAAAAAAAAAAAAACAGAACATTGTTTTGTTTTTTTTTCTACGAATGATAAATTTTCGAAGTTAGAAAATAACGCAATTTCGGCATCTTGGCAATCGCGTGATTGATACTTTAAATCGTATTAAGTGTATACTTACCTTTGCCCGTCTACAATATGGAACATTCCACACGATACGACATTTTTGCATTGGTTTAACGATGGTCTATGATGTAGATGATGATGAAAGTGATGATAGGTGGTTAAATAGGAGGATCCACACGAACACGAATTGCATTTGTGCTTGGTAGTATCGGATTCGAACGACTGCTGTTGCACCATCATCTCTTATAGGTAACGACGCTAATTATTCTGTAAAGAGGGAAAAAATAAGCTATTTTGAGATATAAAATACAAGCCAAAAATAATTTGAATGTTAGTATTAAGTCCATACATGGGATTGTTCATTTCTCACAAAAGAAGTTTTTCTTCTTTTGAATTACGAGAGGGGGGTTTTTTTGCAAAAAGGAAGTAAAAAAGCGGTGGATCTATGAAAAGATTTTTCCCGGCTTGGTAAAAGGTAGACATAAATCTCCTCGCCTCCTCAACTCAGCTTCTAGTGAATAAGCGGATGTAAAGTTTGATTGTAACTTAGACAGGATAAGGACCCGAACCGAGAGAGAGCGTGAGCTTAATAACAAAGCTAATCTAGTTCTCTTTTATTCTAGTTGACATTATTGCGCGCGTTTTACTTTTAGGGAAACGTTACGACCCTCTCAGGACCTCGGTTTTACGATTATCGGGTCCGTATCTCAATTATGCATTCAACCCGTCTTCTACTAAGTTCATTCTTAAAGATAACTCTTCAGCATTCATCACCAGACCTCTCCGCAGCAACGATTTCGTATCACACTACTCGGTTACTATGCACACCTTGAGATAAACATCTCAATCCTGTTCCCAATATTAAACATCCCTTTTTCTTCTTTTCCTGTTTCACCTGCGATGCCTTTGGAAGGTTACACGTCTACTTATCTTAACCAAACATCCCTCAATGACAAGTACTAATGATCACGGGGGAGAACTTTGAATGCCGAGAAAGCAAAGACAATTTGACTATCTTTCGCTTCCATCTTAATCTGACACGTGCAGGCAGGAGTAGCAGATACTAGAACTTATCTACGACCCCCCTCTCTCACTCTCTCTCTCTCTCTCTCTCTTTTCATCCCTAGTCCCTGCTATCGCATTTACATAACCACAATGCTTTACATAAAATGCATAGGAAACAATGACTCTTTCGATATGCCAGAGCGTCTTTCTGTTTCATAAATCTTTCTGCCTTCTTTGATTCAGTCCCACTTAATATGGCAACAAGTTTCGTCTCCCCGACTCATAATGCATGCGTCGCTATAAAAGAGATGACGGAATACAGGTTTGTGAACCTAAGCCGTAATTTGCTCTTGTAGAGGTATTTTTTATGCCTTTATGTGCATTATTTACTGTGTATTACAATGTTATATAAAAAAAAGAACAAAGCAACACCGTTGGTTGGTTACAAGAGAGAATGCGGTCTGGAGAAGGGATAAAAGATCATCAAGGCCATTTTCTAGGATGAAGAGAAAGAGAACGCCGCACCCGGGCCCCACTAGGGATCGAAAGTTGTTGAATTATTCTCTTTAATCATAATTAGAGGCATTTCCTTTATCTATTAATGCCCGCTAATGTAGAAATCTGCTATTTTTATCGGCTCTTAACTGGTAAATCAAACCGATCCGGTTCCGGGGCATCATGAACGTCTTCAATTTATAAAGAAATTTTAAAGTTATCGCACCTTTTATAACGTTACTTTACGTATTTATAAGATAAATCAGTGCATTTTATATGTTTAAAAAAAAAAATTTACCTGAATTTGCCCTGAGTATCGGGATGGTTCTCGTTATAGTTCCGTCACGCTTTATCAAAGATTTTTATCTATAGAGAAAGATGGTGAAGCTTTCAATGCGCGGTGATCACTACAACACTCAGGATGAGGGGCAGCCAGCCAACCCTGGGGACTCACAAAACTCCGACCCTGACGAAGCACGTGGGTCGTAGACGGTGGCGCCCTCTCAACTTTTGCCCACAGAATTGTCCGAAGTCGTAAAAATCCCCCGGAGTATAAACAATATATGTACAACAGGTGTGACGTCTGACTCCTTACCAAGCCGTTAAATCGAATTTTATACTTAAATCTAATTTTAGCAAAGTAAAAAACGAAAAATAAAATAAAATCCCACAAAGGAGATTAATTATCAAGAAGAAATTTTTTAAAAATAAAAATTTCTTATCGAGATAATATTTTTATCAGCTTGGGAAATCTTAAAATGATAGAAGGTCGGCCCGGATGTTGAAGTACGCTTTTTATAATCTCTACTGCTCTTTAACAACCTTTTTAAAAGTTAGTTTAAAAAAAAATACGAGGTAACAACGAGGTAAGAAACATATAAAGTTAAAAAAAAAAAGAAAATCAAAGTCTGAAGGCAAATTTTGCAAACAGGTTTGCATCGCCTCAAGACATAACCTTGCTTAGAATAACGTGTATTTTAAATTCTCTAACTTTTTAATTAACCTCTGTACGACCCAATGCTGACTTCTGATGCAAAATAATTACAATCTTTCTCTCTCTTTCTTGTCTTTTTTTTTTTTTTTTTTTAGTTTTTGGTTGATATTTGCATTTTTTTCTTTTTCTTGTCTTTTTTTTTTTTTTTTTCTTAGTTTTTGGTTGATTGAGCATCGAAACCATGCTCCCGTTTATTTGAACTATTTTTAAGTACGGGATGCCAACCGAATCTGTTTATTTAACGTTACTTTAATCTATAGACTTTTACGAGGTTTTCCGAACTTTAAAATTTTTGGTAATTATGAATCACATTTCGTAACAAAGTAAAGTATAAACTTGGGAAATGGTAAGAATACCCACGGGACGATCTTTTACTATTATACACCAAATAAGGGGTTGGAATACCGTGACATTCGGAATGATTTACACGAAATCAACGAATGAATCACCACGACAACATTTGTGCTTGCGCATGTTGCTTTAGATCGCATTCGCCCGGTTAGTTTTATTGCATTATATCTCAAAGCAGATCCGCCCCGAAATATAACATCCACAAGTTTGTTCCAAGTTGAGTCACCGTGCAGTAATTTCGATATTCTCGCGGGATAATACAGATTATCCGTTATGTAACACGTCCTTAAAAAAAAAAAAAAAAAAAAAAATTGTTATTTTAATCTCAAGATCTTTATAAATAACATTTATTTTGAAGAAAAATGCAGTATTTCAATGTGACTAAATGAATAAAATTTATAAGCATAAGATTACTTTTGAACATAAAATAAATTAAATTCAATATTTATATAACTTCTCAACTTTTTTTATTTATTTTCACTTTCATTATTGTTTCGAAGTTAATTCTCAGTGGAATTACAAGTTGTTGACCAATGGTGTGTCCGTCCATAAATGACATCCCAGAGATGTTCAACAAAGTGTAAGAATTGAAAGAATTGAATTAGGAGATGCAGTAATTAAGTCAAAAACATTCAACAGCTGTTGCCGATTTCATTATTGTCAATGGCATATGAATGGAAATAATTTAATTCGGTGGAAGGGGAAAAAAATATGTGCGTTATAAAATAAGTCGTTGCTCATTTGGAAATGCGCGCTTTTCGGATTTTTTTCTGTGGTCAAAAATCTGTCATAAATATTTATATATCTCTTTCTCTTCGAAGATTTTTTTTACTGTTTAGGAAAAAATATGTGCGTTATAGAATAAGTCGTTGCTCATTTGGAAATGCGCGCTTTTCGGATTTTCTTCTGTGGTCGAAAATCTGTCATAAATATTTATATATCTCTTTCTCTTCGAAGATTTTTTTTACTGTTTACTTGAGCGCATATTTCTTTTTTTTTTCCCCTCATTTTTATGTTTAAAAATATAAATTTGTTATTGTTATTTTCTTTCCAACTGGGTGATAACAACAAAATTTTAGCGACATAAAAATATGTCTAAAATAATAAGAATTTTTATAATTTTTCTATATATATATATTTTTTTTTTCAATGAACATCTCACTGTTCTGTTCACACAGAGCTGTCAACCATAACGACTAGAGTGCGTATAAGTTTGGTTAAATTGTCAAATGACTTCTTTATTTAACATCAGATTTTCAATTGCTCCATATTTATCAAACTATTCATCGTTGTACAAGCGTCCTTTTTTCTCACTCAACTTCAATTTTTTTGGTCACCAACATGTTTCTGTAAAGTAATTGAAAGACCCATATAACAATACGAATCTTGAATAAAAAATAATGTAATAACTTACATGAATAGAAGGTAAAATAAAAACAAAAACGAACATCTCACTGTTCTGTTCACACAGAGCTGTCAACCATAACAACTAGAGTGCGTATAAGTTTGGTTAAATTGTCAAATGACTTCTTTATTTAACATCAGATAATTTACAAACTTATTTTATGAATTGATAATATATAATTATTAATTATTATGTGGGCATTTTAACCATTAATTGATTTTGAAAAAAGTTAGAGATTGCAGCGCCTCTAGTGATGAGTAGCGTTGTAAATTCGTGAAACTTATACACACTCGACAACTAACTGCAACTAACCTTGTTCTGAAATCCACACTACTGCTATTTTGTCACTGAAATACAGTAATACTGGAATGCAAGCTGCTATGCTTTCCTACTATAAGGTATAAGCGGAAAACGAGCCTGCGACAGATAGATGTAGAAGGGCCGCCCCTCTTTGTCTATCGCTTGTGCGCCTGTGCCAAGCATACGCGTTACCATTGAAACCACATGTTGTACAATCATATCCAAAAGTTTGTTTTGTTGATCACTATAACAGTTATGTAAACCAATTTTTAATAAAACTATAGTGACAAGTCTCTTTAATAAATTTAAGTTATATGTCATATTCTGCATCGCTAGTTTTCAATCAATCGTAGGCTAACAGTAATCATCTGAACATTTTATTTGCTTTCTAAGCAGAGTATACGACAAGGACAGGTGGCCTTTCTGTTGACTATCTCTCTCGGCTCGCATTTTTTAACGCTAGCTTGCATTCCAGTATTATTATATTTCAGTGTATTATGTAGTGTGCTAATAGGTGGCACTATTTTAGCAGAAATGTCTAACTTTTCTGATACTCGAACAATTTTTTCTTTAATTTTTTTGTAATTTCTTGTGGGTCATTGAAAATGTTTTCGTGGGTCACTTACTGACCCGTGGATCATAGGTTCGCCATCGCTGTACTATAGCACAATACAGTTGAGTCTCTGTAGTCCGATACTTCGCCAGTCCAAAACTTCCAGTAGTCCAACACTCTGCGAACTGTCGCATCGCCCATATGAAATTTTTATGTCACAACTTGTCCATGTATGAAAGAAACTGACAAACAAATTGTCAGTCACTATTCATTTATTGCTCAGGCATTATAGTCAGACTAATTTTTAAGTTCAGTACACTATTTACTGTAAAATAGTATTTTTACTGTATCAGTACTTGTTATTTATCTTTACATAATGTCACAAATCAGAAAAAATGAAAAATGAAAACAAAGACATTGACTGTGGTTGAAAAGGCAGAAATAATTAAGAAACTTCACTTGAGAGAAAAGTTTAGTGATTTGGTTTCATTTTTGAACCAAATGACATTATGACTAATGTAAACTTCTTACTTTAGTTAATAAAAACACAACTCAAAAGCCAAATAGTAAGAAAAACCGTTTAATCAAAAATGTTTTCGGCTATCCACGTAGCCTGCCTCAGTTATAATACACAGATCAGAGAAGAGGAGAAACTTCTCTGATCTGTGTATTATAACTGAGGCAGGCTACGTGGATAGCCGAAAACATTTTTGATCAAATGACATTAATTTATGATATTGCATGAGCCACCATTTATGACATTAAAAAAAATCGGGATAAAATTGAGATGTTTCTAAAAGATTTGAGCAGTAAGAGCAGTGACAGAAAAGTCTTAATCACCAAATTGACTGAAAAAAAAATATATATATAACAAGAAAGGAAAAAACTGGAAACATTAGTAATGCCCAAAGGCTGCTACTGTCCTAAATTTACTCTTAAACAATCTCATTATATATAAAGCTTAATAAACTGAGTGTATTTGTTTGTGTAATTCCATTTTTTTCATTGAACGTCCAATAATCCAACAAATCTCTGAAATCCGACAAGCCCCGGAACCATATATGACGGATTAGGGAGACTCTACTGTAGTTTACAATAAATATTACTAATTTAGATTATTACTTGTCATTTGTTTTGAATTACAAAACTGCTAAGTTCCAAATGATCTTCAAATTTAAGTGTAATAAGGCAATATACTTAACAATCGTTGTTATTGTTATTTTTTAAATTTTCATCAAATATTTTAAATTTATGTAATTCTCAAAAATTTTCAATCTGCTAAATTATTGCAAAAAGTAAATCCAATTTTCTGGAAATTAGTATTGATGTTTTCAGTTCTGTTTATTAAAGTTTTTATTAAGATTTTTCTTTAAATTATTTTAAAGAAAACTAATAGTTTTCTTTAAAATAATTTCGTAATTATTTTAAAGAAAACTAATAGAATCAAAATAAATTTTTTTTTATTTAAATCATTACATTGGTTAGATTTATCATCTTCCAATAGAACAAAAAAATACTGTCATTTATCAAATTTATATATAGAATTGTACAGCTGAAACCATATGCAATCATTGTTTTATAAAGTTAAATATTGGATTATTTGGAAAGTAATTTCATTTTTTTTCATGAAAATGAACAACAATTTTTTTATAGTATATAAATATTTTTATATTGACCATTTTAATCCAACATATGTTGCCATCTTCCTGGTAGTAGCGTGATTCCATGTTCATAAAATTTCTGATCTTTTGCAAAAAACTGAACCAAGTGATTTTTGACATCCTCATTTAAACTATGTTCTACCCTCTAAAAAATTCTATAAAGACTGGAATAAATAATAATCGGAGGGTGCCAGATATGGTGGGTATGGTAGCACATCCTATCCAAGCTGTAACAGCTTATGGCAAGTCATCAAACTTATATGAAGTTTGGCATTGTCATGATGAAACATATTCTTTTCTGTTAATCAATTCTGGCCACTTCTGTTTGATGGAATCACTCAATTTGTCCAATTGGTGGCAGTACACTTCCGAATTACTTTTGGAATTGTATGGAAGCTCAAAAAAAAAAAAAAATCCCTTGAAATCCCATCAAAGGAGCATCACTTTTTTATAAATATGGGGTCTCGGACTGCTTTGAGCCAGTTCATTTCTTCTGCTCCATGATCATTTGCATTCAACTTTGTTGTAAACAATCCATTTTTCATCAACAGTTATGATCCACTTCAGAAAGGAATCATTTTCTTTACATTTGAGAACAAATCACAAATGTCAATGTAATAGAGTAAATCTTTCTTTGAGAACATGCGGAACCCAAATATCAATGTTTCAACTGGTCACAAATGATTGAATTCAAAAGTTCAATCTTGCAGCATTTTCTCATGTTGTTATTCAGTGGTTTGCTTCAACCAATATCTTTATTTTGTCATCATCAGCTTCAATCAACTTTCCAGCATCAAAATTGTCAGAATGAAATTTTGCAAGCCAGTTTTGGCACTGGCATTCTGTTAACACATCTTCTTTGTACACTTTACATAACTTTTTTCTTGCTTGAACAGCGTTCTTACTTTTTCGGTAATAAAAAAGTAAAATATGCCAAAAATCTTCATTTTATTTTCCATTTTTGATAGGACACCAAAAAAAAAAAAAAACAACACACAATCAAAAAAAATTTTTTATTAAATATATCTTGAAATGTCAGCTGCCAAAATTTATAATGACAATATAGCTTAGTTGTATTTTTCCTGCCAATTTTATTCTAATGCCACTGGTGGGAAAAAAAACAAAACTTTCTGAACAACCCAATAGTTACAAATCATTGAAAAATGTGATAAATATATTATGGCTATTCATATTATTGGTGTATACCAAACATTGGATCCAATATCAAATCATTCAGAAGTGAATTTTGTTTTAAAATCAATGTACATAATAAATTTGATATATTTGATACAATCAGTGAAGAAAATAAGCAACGAAGCATTGATTTAAAAAAATTTTAGTGGATAATTAATCAAAGACCAAACAGTTTTTTGCAAAACAAAAAAGCTGGTATAGATATATGCTATTTGTTAAATCAAAAATTGGTAAACAGGAAAACTTGTATGTACTATAGATCAAAATTATCATTTTGTTTTATACTAGTAATTTATTGAAACCATGTATCCACTTTTATTATAAATGGATTTAATAAATTTTCTAACTGTTCTTTATTCTTTTATACATTTATATCATTATTATTCACTAAGCTCTTTAGCAGTTAAAATACTTATACAAAATAGTCCTCAACTTATAGGGTTTGTTTCAAAACCCCAAAATTTATGGATTGTCTACTACCAATATTTATTGTTACATTCCATCTTATCATAATAAATTTAATGAGCACAAAAATACAAGAACCAGACACAAAAAAAATGCCCTCCATATAGTCAGACTATTGTTCATGGACTTGTATCCATATGAATTGCACTGACCAATCACAGAATTTATTGTCATAAATTGAGGACTACTAACATTTTCTAAAACAGTGATTCCAGGCTAAAAATATCATTCAATAAATTGAATGTTTTTAGAAGAGCTATAATAATCAATGTGAAAATTTAAAAAATTATAATAATCAATGTGAAATTGAATTTTTTATGAAAAATTCAAATTTTTAAAAAAATAGAGAATGATAATTTTGAATCTAAACCTTTCACATATATATTTACATAATTCAGAAGTTCTTAGAACAATTTCAGGATAATGATATTGAAAACTAGTTAAAATATAGATTCTTTGTTTTATGAAGAGAATTTATAATTATTAATTATTAATATATTTTATCTTTTTTAAAGGTATGGAAATGTTCTCATTGTCCTTATAAAACATCTCGACAATACTATTTTGATCGTCATCAACAGACTCACAATGTGAATGACCTTCATTCATCTCTTCATAGATGTGACAAATGTCATTATAGCACAAGAAGAAAAGAACATTACATCCGTCACATGAACAATGTTCACAGCAATCAAAGACCATATTTATGTCATCTGTGTGGAAAGGCCTTTAAACGAGGAGATGCCCTTCGACAGCATCATATCACCCATTCTGATGGTGAAAAACAAGCAAACACCAACATAAAATGTGATATCTGCCAAAAAGTATTCCGATCTCACTCTCACTTATATGAACACAGAGCAGTACATTCTACTACCCGTTCTTTTCTGTGTGAAATATGTGGTGCTTCTTTTAAAACACGCTCAGTACAAAGAAAACATGTGTTATCTATTCACAAGAATCCCCGTGCCTTTTGTTGTCACATTTGCAATAAAAGATTCAATACTCAATATGCTATGAAACGCCATCTGAAGATACATATTGATAAAGAAAAAAATGAAGTAATTCCAGTTTGTGTTGATAACGTAACAACTGTTGTATCTCTGACTGATGCTTCTACTGGTTTGACAGCTGCTGCTCAATATATGAGTAATCCTTTTCCTCCAGCAACTGCTGAAACTATTGGTTCAGTACCAGAAACAGCTACTGCACTTTTATATCTAACAAGTGATGCAACTCAATATTAATAACAGAAATAAAGTTTTTTTTATATAAGAAAACTATTATTTGATGGTTTAATGAATATTTTTGCAATAAGAATCTATTAAATTACATAAATCAACTCAGCCAAACTTCCCCTGGCAGACAAAGTCTATATTAAATTTTCAATGATTATTTTTGAATTAAAGCTTATGGTGTCACCATCTGTTGAGTTAATAATTAATTAATTAAATTTAGAATTATAATTAATTAGACCACTGCCATAGGTCATCGTGGTCTAATCAGTTAAGACATTGGGGTGCTATCCCAAAGAACCCGGTTCAAGTCCAGTGCAGTGACAAGATTTTATTTCGGGAAAATTAAAAATTATACTATAATCATTATTTACTAGATGGCACCACCTTAGTTCTAAATTTAATTAATTAATAATTAACTCAACAGATGGTGGCACCATAGCTTTAATTCAAAAATAATTGTTGAAAATTTAATATAGACTTTATCCACCAGGGGAAGTTTGGCTGAGTTGATATACGTAATTTGAAATGGTTAATCCCGATTAGTACAGTGGTACTTTGGTTAACGATGGTAACCAAAGTACCACTGTTCCAGGATTACTGTTATTATCCAAAGCACGATTCCCCTTAGGATTTAATTGAAAATTGATTAATTCGAAAAATGAATTTTTTAAATTATAATTTTCTATTTATTTTAATGAATGCATGCTGTTCTAATACTTAAAAATTGGGGACTGGCTTAAATGCAGTCAAATTTTTATAATTTTTAAACCTTGAAATTGAGAAATCAGCTTATATACAAGTATACTGTAGTCCTTCTGTTCAGAGCTTAATTTTTGTGAGTACCATTAACATTGATTTAATTGTATAAGAAAAGATACCAGAAAAGAATAAAATAAAAATAAGTAGATATAGAGTTAATTAGAAATATTATTTTACTAAAAATAATTCAAAATATTGATAGTTCTTATGAACTTTTCTTTTACCAAAGAGTTATGACCTTTGAGTTATGATGCTTTTAAAATTAAGATACATATTTGGCTTATGAGATAATAAGCTGGAACAGTAAGAATTTATGGATTTCCTACTATCAATATTTATTGATAGTAGAAAATCCATAAATTTATAGGAATATATAATGGAAAAATCCAAAACATATTTTATATAATATATCCATAGGAAATCCCAAACATTATTGTAATAAGCTTAAATACAAAGAAATTATAGAATTAAAAAAAAAAAAAGAATATATAATGGTCAATACACCAGACCAGTGCACATGAATTGCATTGCCCAATTATACCAATCATCATAAGTTGAGGACTATATTGTATGTTGTACATGTAACTGAATTTCGTGTGATTCAAATATCATAAATTTTGTTTGACTGATGATATAAATAACTTTCAAAAGGTTTAACATTTTGGTAATACTATATTAAATATCTATTTATGTTTAGCACTAAACCTATATTTGCTATTTTTTTTTTCCCCTCAAAACAATTTAACACAAATGAAAATTTTCTTAGTCTAAAAAAATAATAGAATTTAGAGTTTGTTAGTGATCTATAAGTTAAGTATACTTAATCCAAAATTCTGAAATCCATAGCCTTGCTTTTACATTGAAAGATGACACAATAGTACACATGCAGCCATGGTGCACTGTCGTTACTCGGTAAGCAATCAATATTGTCGATATGAAATGCCAATGGCTACCATTTACTTTTATATTGTTTATATATCGTTAAAAATGTTAAAATGCTCTGATAGTGTAGATCTCCCTATAAGAATGTTTCGGATAAGATTTTTTCCAAAGATGTTAAATAAATTCATTTTCATTGGTATTGCATTTATATTCTTGCTCTTTATGTAAACAAGGAATTTTTTTTTCACTTTAACTTCCACCAAATGTATTCTAAAATCTGAAACATTCCCATTCCTAAGAATTCTAGATTGGAGATAATTAACTTGTATCATTCTTACTTCTTCAAATGTTTGAGAGAATTTTTTTATATAACTAAATACAGTCATGTTTTATAATCTGATCCACAACCTGCAGTTTTCTATAGTTTATAGATGATAGATGACTGTTTTAAATATTTTTTTACCATTCTATACAACAGAATAATAAATAAAACTTGTACAAATGATTGAATTCAAAAGTTCAATCTTGCAGCATTTTCTCATGTTGTTATTCAGTGGTTTGCTTCAACCAATATCTTTATTTTGTCATCATCAGCTTCAATCAACTTTCCAGCATCAAAATTGTCAGAATGAAATTTTGCAAGCCAGTTTTGGCACTGGCATTCTGTTAACACATCTTCTTTGTACACTTTACATAACTTTTTTCTTGCTTGAACAGCGTTCTTACTTTTTCGGTAATAAAAAAGTAAAATATGCCAAAAATCTTCATTTTATTTTCCATTTTTGATAGGACACCAAAAAAAAGAAAACAACACACAATCAAAAAAAAAAAAAAAAAAAAAACAACACACAGTCAAAAAAAATTTTTTATTAAATATATCTTGAAATGTCAGCTGCCAAAATTTATAATGACAATATAGCTTAGTTGTATTTTTCCTGCCAATTTTATTCTAATGCCACTGGTGGGAAAAAAAACAAAACTTTCTGAACAACCCAATAGTTACAAATCATTGAAAAATGTGATAAATATATTATGGCTATTCATATTATTGGTGTATACCAAACATTGGATCCAATATCAAATCATTCAGAAGTGAATTTTGTTTTAAAATCAATGTACATAATAAATTTGATATATTTGATACAATCAGTGAAGAAAATAAGCAACGAAGCATTGATTTAAAAAAATTTTAGTGGATAATTAATCAAAGACCAAACAGTTTTTTGCAAAACAAAAAAGCTGGTATAGATATATGCTATTTGTTAAATCAAAAATTGGTAAACAGGAAAACTTGTATGTACTATAGATCAAAATTATCATTTTGTTTTATACTAGTAATTTATTGAAACCATGTATCCACTTTTATTATAAATGGATTTAATAAATTTTCTAACTGTTCTTTATTCTTTTATACATTTATATCATTATTATTCACTAAGCTCTTTAGCAGTTAAAATACTTATACAAAATAGTCCTCAACTTATAGGGTTTGTTTCAAAACCCCAAAATTTATGGATTGTCTACTACCAATATTTATTGTTACATTCCATCTTATCATAATAAATTTAATGAGCACAAAAATACAAGAACCAGACACAAAAAAATTGCCCTCCATATAGTCAGACTATTGTTCATGGACTTGTATCCATATGAATTGCACTGACCAATCACAGAATTTATTGTCATAAATTGAGGACTATTAACATTTTCTAAAACAGTGATTCCAGGCTAAAAATATCATTCAATAAATTGAATGTTTTTAGAAGAGCTATAATAATCAATGTGAAAATTTAAAAAATTATAATAATCAATGTGAAATTGAATTTTTTATGAAAAATTCAAATTTTTAAAAAAATAGAGAATGATAATTTTGAATCTAAACCTTTCACATATATATTTACATAATTCAGAAGTTCTTAGAACAATTTCAGGATAATGATATTGAAAACTAGTTAAAATATAGATTCTTTGTTTTATGAAGAGAATTTATAATTATTAATATATTTTATCTTCTTTAAAGGTATGGAAATGTTCTCATTGTCCTTATAAAACATCTCGACAATACTATTTTGATATTAATATATTTTATCTTTTTTAAAGGTATGGAAATGTTCTCATTGTCCTTATAAAACATCTCGACAATACTATTTTGATCGTCATCAACAGACTCACAATGTGAATGACCTTCATTCATCTCTTCATAGATGTGACAAATGTCATTATAGCACAAGAAGAAAAGAACATTACATCCGTCACATGAACAATGTTCACAGCAATCAAAGACCATATTTATGTCATCTGTGTGGAAAGGCCTTTAAACGAGGAGATGCCCTTCGACAGCATCATATCACCCATTCTGATGGTGAAAAACAAGCAAACACCAACATAAAATGTGATATCTGCCAAAAAGTATTCCGATCTCACTCTCACTTATATGAACACAGAGCAGTACATTCTACTACCCGTTCTTTTCTGTGTGAAATATGTGGTGCTTCTTTTAAAACACGCTCAGTACAAAGAAAACATGTGTTATCTATTCACAAGAATCCCCGTGCCTTTTGTTGTCACATTTGCAATAAAAGATTCAATACTCAATATGCTATGAAACGCCATCTGAAGATACATATTGATAAAGAAAAAAATGAAGTAATTCCAGTTTGTGTTGATAACGTAACAACTGTTGTATCTCTGACTGATGCTTCTACTGGTTTGACAGCTGCTGCTCAATATATGAGTAATCCTTTTCCTCCAGCAACTGCTGAAACTATTGGTTCAGTACCAGAAACAGCTACTGCACTTTTATATCTAACAAGTGATGCAACTCAATATTAATAACAGAAATAAAGTTTTTTTTATATAAGAAAACTATTATTTGATGGTTTAATGAATATTTTTGCAATAAGAATCTATTAAATTACATAAATCAACTCAGCCAAACTTCCCCTGGCAGACAAAGTCTATATTAAATTTTCAATGATTATTTTTGAATTAAAGCTTATGGTGTCACCATCTGTTGAGTTAATAATTAATTAATTAAATTTAGAATTATAATTAATTAGACCACTGCCATAGGTCATCGTGGTCTAATCAGTTAAGACATTGGGGTGCTATCCCAAAGAACCCGGTTCAAGTCCAGTGCAGTGACAAGATTTTATTTCGGGAAAATTAAAAATTATACTATAATCATTATTTACTAGATGGCACCACCTTAGTTCTAAATTTAATTAATTAATAATTAACTCAACAGATGGTGGCACCATAGCTTTAATTCAAAAATAATTGGAAAAATTTTAATATAGACTTTATCCACCAGGGGAAGTTTGGCTGAGTTGATATACGTAATTTGAAATGGTTAATCCCGATTAGTACAGTGGTACTTTGGTTAACGATGGTAACCAAAGTACCACTGTTCCAGGATTACTGTTATTATCCAAAGCACGATTCCCCTTAGGATTTAATTGAAAATTGATTAATTCGAAAAATGAATTTTTTAAATTATAATTTTCTATTTATTTTAATGAATGCATGCTGTTCTAATACTTAAAAATTGGGGACTGGCTTAAATGCAGTCAAATTTTTATAATTTTTAAACCTTGAAATTGAGAAATCAGCTTATATACAAGTATACTGTAGTCCTTCTGTTCAGAGCTTAATTTTTGTGAGTACCATTAACATTGATTTAATTGTATAAGAAAAGATACCAGAAAAGAATAAAATAAAAATAAGTAGATATAGAGTTAATTAGAAATATTATTTTACTAAAAATAATTCAAAATATTGATAGTTCTTATGAACTTTTCTTTTACCAAAGAGTTATGACCTTTGAGTTATGATGCTTTTAAAATTAAGATACATATTTGGCTTATGAGATAATAAGCTGGAACAGTAAGAATTTATGGATTTCCTACTATCAATATTTATTGATAGTAGAAAATCCATAAATTTATAGGAATATATAATGGAAAAATCCAAAACATATTTTATATAATATATCCATAGGAAATCCCAAACATTATTGTAATAAGCTTAAATACAAAGAAATTATAGAATTAAAAAAAAAAAAAGAATATATAATGGTCAATACACCAGACCAGTGCACATGAATTGCATTGCCCAATTATACCAATCATCATAAGTTGAGGACTATATTGTATGTTGTACATGTAACTGAATTTCGTGTGATTCAAATATCATAAATTTTGTTTGACTGATGATATAAATAACTTTCAAAAGGTTTAACATTTTGGTAATACTATATTAAATATCTATTTATGTTTAGCACTAAACCTATATTTGCTATTTTTTTTTTCCCCTCAAAACAATTTAACACAAATGAAAATTTTCTTAGTCTAAAAAAATAATAGAATTTAGAGTTTGTTAGTGATCTATAAGTTAAGTATACTTAATCCAAAATTCTGAAATCCATAGCCTTGCTTTTACATTGAAAGATGACACAATAGTACACATGCAGCCATGGTGCACTGTCGTTACTCGGTAAGCAATCAATATTGTCGATATGAAATGCCAATGGCTACCATTTACTTTTGTATTGTTTATATATCGTTAAAAATGTTAAAATGCTCTGATAGTGTAGATCTCCCTATAAGAATGTTTCGGATAAGATTTTTTCCAAAGATGTTAAATAAATTCATTTTCATTGGTATTGCATTTATATTCTTGCTCTTTATGTAAACAAGGAATTTTTTTTTTCACTTTAACTTCCACCAAATGTATTCTAAAATCTGAAACATTCCCATTCCTAAGAATTCTAGATTGGAGATAATTAACTTGTATCATTCTTACTTCTTCAAATGTTTGAGAGAATTTTTTTATATAACTAAATACAGTCATGTTTTATAATCTGATCCACGACCTGCAGTTTTCTATGACTGTTTTAAATATTTTTTTACCATTCTATACAACAGAATAATAAATAAAACTTGTTATAATCTGGAATTCATCTTTAAAACAATGCCTTTGATAATCCATTGCATTTTTTTCCATCTTTCTTTCAAGATGAAAAAACTGACAAAAAGTCCTAAAATTATGCAATAAGTATAATAATTTTGCTTTACATTACTCCATTACATCATTAAATTCTTTATAAATTTATAGTTGTACATTTTGTTTTATTTGTTCAAGTAATGATTTTATTTCTAAATCATTCCATTCTCTTTTCATAAAAAATTATTTTTTTTTTATTAATCTATAATCAAAGCATCAATAATTTTATCTTCATTTTGTCTGGTATTTATATTAAAAACAAAAGATATTTTTAATATAAATGTCATTTCTAAATTATATTTAAATAAATTTTTTAATGAATTTTAATTATAAATTTATTAGAATTCACAAAAAATAATTCCAATTATTTTCTCTCATGTTATAAATATATTACCTTATCTATAATCATCATCATCATATATATTAATAGTCAAATGTGGTTGACTGGCTGGATGTCCCTTTTTTAATCGAACCACTATACTGATTTCTAGGTCTGCAACAGCCAAAATTATTTGTTGTTATTAATAATTTACAAATTAAAGAATAAAAATTAAATTGAAATTGTAGTTCCTCTAAAAAAAACATAATTCGCAAATGGCGCTCTAACATAATAATGGATGCCATTTTACGATTCCATCTTGGATTCCGTATACGAGTTCGGAGGTGTTTTTGTTGTTATATACAGTATTATTAGATTAATATTATATTTCCGCTCATTCATATGAGCGGGTAATTTCTAGTATATATTAATAGTCAAATGTGGCTGGCTGGCTGACTGCTGGCAGGATGTCCCTTTTTCAGTCAAACCACTATACCGATTTCTATAAATATGGTATTGTTAGAAAGGACTAATTTTCGGATGTCTGCGACAGCCAAAATTATTTGTTGTTGTTAACAATTTAAAAATTAAGAAATAAAAATTGTAGTTTATATTATTGCCAATAGATGGCACTAAGTGTTAGCAGTGTAGTGATAACATATGGCTTAACTGATTTCTTAACAACACCGATATCTGTCACGATAATGTCATGTCGCAGCGATGATGACATCACGATATACCAGTTTTGTCGTGCCATGATGGCATCACATAGGGGACTGCTTGGAGGACTGTCATCACCGATTTTAAATAACATTCCGCATATTGTATTCCAAAACGTTGTATTCTAATTGTTTTTTGTGTATAGCTGATGATGACTTCTTGAAGTCAAAAGTACTTCTATAATAAAATTATCTTTTTCCTCTTCAAATAAGGCTTATATATAGATATACTAATTATAAAAGTGGAAGTTTATTTATGCAATATTAAATTTTTTATAGGATAAATTATAATATTTTATCTTATAAGAAAAATTTAACATTTTTAAGTGTCAAAAAATTATTTTTAAATATTTTCATTCAAATGATATATCCATGCACTAGAGATTGAAGTATTTTGTTATTTGTTAATTACTTTTATAGAATGCAATCTTTGTACAATTTCAAACAATTCTTTAATTATATCTTCTGAGAGATTATTACATGGTTTGATAACTTTGGCATCTGCCCAATTGACTTGAATATTGTGCTTGTTTGTAACATTATTATTGTTACAAACACAATATTCAAGTCATATCATATATATTAATAGTCAAACGTGGCTGGCTGGCTGCTGGCAGGATGTCCCTTTTTCAGTTGAACCCCTATACCGATTTTTATAAATATGGTATCATTAGAAAGGTCTAATTTTTGGATGTCTGCGACAGCCAAAATTATTTGTCGTTATTTATAATTTAAAAATTAAGAAATAAAAATTATAGTTTATATTATTGCCAATTGATGGTGCTAAGTGTTAGCAGTGTATTGATAACATATGGCTTAACTGATTTCTTAACACCACCGATATCTGTCAGAATAATGTCATGTCCAGCGATGATGACATCAGATATTATTACACTAACATGATGTCACAATATATCAATTTTGTCGTGCGACAATGATGTCACATAGGGGACTGCTTGGGGGACTGTCATCACCGATGTGAAATACATTGGAATCCATTAATTTTGTGTCCAATTTTAACGTTAATTTAGCCAGCATATATATTAGGATAATGTAATCGCGAGTCACATTTTATTTCAGCATCGTATGACAATAATCCTAAATTATCTCTCTCTAATACCATAAATACTAAATGCAATAAAATATAATGTAATAAGCAAGTTTTCAACGAAATGCCTCCGTTTTCTTTCAAATACGAAATCCGAAAAGCATGCTGTTTTTACTATCCTACCGGCAATTTATCAGGAGTGATAAAAACAGTAAAAATGAAAAAAAAAAAAAAATTTGCATAATTTTGTAAAAGTAGGTCATAAATAATGGAAATGGTTGCATTTGATTCGGAATGTAAAACCACATCTAAATTCATTAGAATTTCAAAATTATTTACTAGAAATTGTTGCATTCGATTTGGAATGTAAAATCACATCTAAATTCATTAGAATTTCTAAATTATTTACTAAAATTATTTGAAAAATTTGACTGATAGGCCCCAACTTTGGGGCCCTGTATCTTGTAATGAGGCTTCAGTGGTAAATAATAATTACATTTTTGGACTCAGCACCTCCAAATTAGGGGTGTGCACTATAAAGTGGGCAAATTTTTGACTCTGGAAATATGATACCCGTACCCAGAATTTGCAGGTGGCGCTGTAACGTAATAATGGATGCCATTTTATGATTTCCTCTTGGATTTCCTACACGAGTTCAAAGGTGTTTTTGTCGTTTTATACGGTATTATTAGATTAAATCACATGATTATATTTCTGCTCATTTATATGAGCGGGTAATTTCTAATTATTATAATTCTTAAAATGTCTTTAATAATAATTAAAGATCCTTTAAGAATTTTTAATTTAGTTTTAATATTTTTTTATACTTATAAATCCTGATTCAGGTTTTTATATTATAATTATTTTATCTATTCTATGCACACAGATCTATTTTATTGTATGAATCCTCTAAGAAGGATATGATTTTAAAATATTCAATTCTCAAATTTTTCTGAATATTCTTATGAATTTTGTTATCTAATGAGAATCAGTTTATACAATCAAAAATGTTTGTATTAAATTTTTTCCAACTACTATGAAGTGCTTTTGATTTTCTTATTTTGTTTACAATGATACTAAGCAGTTTTTAAATTAAACCTTTTATTATTATAAAACATCTATGACATAATTACAAATATAATCAAAATCTGTCAAAGGTTCGAGGCATTTTAAGATCCTGATGAAAATGTGTTTAATCTTCAGATTTTTGTTTTAATTTGGCAGTCAAAGAATAAACAACTTCCAAGAAAGATTTAAAATAGATATAATACTAAAATTTGGGTAATAATTCTGGAATGGTCACAAAATCTCAAATATGTTACCATCATCTACCAAGTACAATCATCTATCATGCATGGATTATCATTATTATGACATAATGATGATGTCATAGATGTGGAATGACATACAAGGTTTCTCTAATAAGTTTCTGGATTGTCACATTTAAAAAAAAAATCAGCAAATGGTACTAAACATACATTTTAATATTTTTCAAAATAATCCTCTTAGGAGGCTACACACTTATGGGCTGTCATAAAGCTGTTGGAAGCATATTTTCAGCTGATCTTGAGTTAATGTTATCATTTTCTTTATCTCATTTTTTTGATGTCATCAACTTATCCTTTCGGTGTTAATTTGATTTTTGAAAAAAAGACTGTAGTCTGGTGAGGACAAATCAGGGGAATATGAAGGGTGATATAATTTGGATTCCTTGTTTTACAATATGAGGCCTCCCAGCCTCATATTGTAATCCATTATGTAATTTACTCAGTATGCGAATTTATTAGACAAACTATGCATGAAGTCACAACGAATGATGTTATAAATACATAAGTATTGCAATATCATTATTATAATATACATTTATATAAACCATTCTATTTGTTATTAAGTAGACAAAAATTATGTGCCAGAATGCTTGGAAAATGATCAATCACTCAGCTTGAACCTTAATAAAGAAAGAATGTTTAATTTTTATAAATTCAATTGAACTTACCATTCCTCTGATAACATCTTCCATTAGAGGGCAATTTTCATATTCTATTGACTGGATTGCCACAATTAACTTAGAATCTTCTTTTCGCTCTGTATGAAGCAAGCAAAAATCTTGTGCATCTTTTTTCAGTAATGTAGTAGATTCATGAAATGTATGCACTACAAAAATAATAAAGATTTATTTTATTAGGTTGAATATAGAATTGAAATGATAAAAAAATCATTAATCAGCTTATAATATATATTTATATAAAATAAATAAAATACCTTCTTGAGCCAAGTTTTTCAGTTATTAAAACTGGGTACAGTTTGAAAACACATACAGCATATTAGAAAAAACTTTTATTTTGATTATTTGCATGTTGATTTTTTCTACAGTTTCAGTTGTTCTTTAATACAACTCTCAATTTACAGAAGGGTCATGAACTTATTAGTCTATATGTATTTCTGTTCTTCAATTTGAAAAAGATTTATTTGGAGAAACATTGAAATTTATAATGCTATGATATTGTGTATTATATCTATCAAAAATGATCATTTTACTGATCTTCATTATATTGTCTTCAGGAAGAATTTTTTTTAATTGGAAATTTATTTTGTGCATTGATTTCATTTGTTTTGTTATGACAAGAATATTGGGAACAAGATTTCAAATCTTGTTTCCAATATTCTTGTCATCCAATTAGAATATTTTAATTAATACCAATAAGAAAGAAGTAAAAACTGATCATTGATCATTGTAAAATTACATTCATTTCAACAGATCAAAGTTTCAAAGATTGATATTTAACATTGTGAATTCTCTTTGAACATTTTTTTTACTATTCTTATTATAATCTTTTGTATATCTTTTGTTTCTCTAAAATACCAGTACATAATCTTGTGGAATCTTATAAACTTTTTCAAAATTGATGAAAGTATAATATATCTGTTTTGTTGTTTTATCTGATGTCTTTTCTTATAAATGTTTAATAATATACAGCATAACATTGTAATTTTCACAAAATTATAATATATTTCATTTATTTCATTATATTTTTTAATCTGAATCCATTATTTCTATTACACTACACATCATCAGATTTGCATGTGTGCATGCACACACACATGCATGCAAATTTTTTAATCCCAAATAAACATAAATATGATTTATTTACATATATATAAATTATATTTATTCACATAATTTTCTCCCTTTTTCTTCATATTTTAAAATCTTAAAGTATTGGGAGAAAATTATATAAATTAATTTTGTTGTACATATAGTTTTGAATATGAAATTAAGTTTATAGAAAATAATAATAAAATTAGGTGATTTATAATGAACATCAGAATCTGACACTAATAGAATTAAATGCATTATACTTCAAAATGGAATAAATTAGATAAATGCATGGCTAAATGATCATTTGGGACTGGAGCTGAAGAAGAATGATGCATGTGAGAGTTAAATGACAACTTATATAAAAATAATTATTTATAAGACAAAGTAATGTTATAAAACTGACATAATACCCAAATTTGTAACCAATTAAAATGAGGTAAAATAGGTTTATCTGCAAATCCCTACTCCCAAGAGTTCAATGCAGAATGTGAAAGAGCTAAAATGTCTAATGCTCTCATTAACAAAAAGCATTAATTAAATTCTTGAAACAAATTTTAATCTTTTTCTTAATTATATAAATAATTTTAATGCAAAAATTTTATCATCATCATAAATAAAGAATTTCTAAGATTAATATAAATTTAAGTTTTTAGCTTACAAATTTTTTGTCCATTAGGAAAATCCTGAAGAACTGTTATTTTCTGAATAAAAATAAAAATAGATTAATATTTAAATTTTACTACTTTGTTATGATGATATAAATTATTTATACCTTTATTGTTTCATCATACATATATCTGCTTAAAGGACTTCGAAGTGCTGACCATACATGATTTGGTGACATTGGAATAATTGCCTTACTAAGATAACTTAAAATTTCAAATAATAATATTAATAAATTATATATGAATTAAATAATAAAATTAATGATATAAACTATTAAATTTACAATATAAGTATAAATAATATTTATAAATTCTTAATAATTCAAAACTGATTTATTAAATACTTTCTATAATATGGCAATTCTATACAGGTAGTCCTTGACTTAGAATGAGATTAGGTTCAAATCCCACTATAATAAGTCAGACTAATTGTAAGTCAAAAATGCCACAAAAGTTATTAACTGCCTACTATCAATAATTATTACACTTCACTTTATTGTAATAAACTTAATGAATACAAAAATACAATAACTAGATACAAAAAGGATGTCTTTTATATATCAGACTATTGGCTAGGGACTCTAACCCTTTGTCAATAGCATTGACCAATCACAGAATTTATCAATGACATAACCTTTATAAGTATGAGTGGTCATAAGTTGAGGACTATCTGTAATTCTCATTCAAACTTTTATGTTAAAAAAAATAATTTCAACAATAGAAATAAATTTGGCTTTAATTAATTTATTGCAAAATTTTTATTAATTTTTTAACACTAATTTATATTTAACACTAATTATGATATTTTAAAAAATATTTTAATTAATACCATAATATATAATGGTAAGCATCTTATTTTGACTCAAATAATTATTATAAATCTAAGCAAAACAATATTAAAAAAATTAAAATCCATAAAGAAAATTTATTTAAACTAAAACTTCCACTAACAATATAGAATACTCAACTCTAATTATTTGGCAAAATATTACCTAAAATGACAGCCTAGCAATTGCTAACTAACTATGAAATTCATCTTATAATTGGGCTTATTTCATGAACATTTATTTATAGTAACTAAGAATTCTGCTTTGATGTTCATTTACACATGTTTAAGACATAATGATAATTACCAAAATCTAACACATAATCACAGATCTTTTAATAAAAATACACTCAGCCCTCAATTTACATGGTAGGTACGTTCCTGGAAAAATCGTGCAAACCGAAACTGTGTAAAACGAGACCGTGTCGTCCTCTTCCTCTATATTTGAATAAGCCAATGGATCCACTCTTGACACTGTATAATACTGGATCTATCCTTTCTCTGATTTGGAATGTGCATATAGTTCGTTACAAAATATGTAGGCTTCAGTGTTTTCTTTCGTCTCTATGAACGATTCTGCATTTTCAATGTTTTTTTTCTCATTTTTCTTAACCTTCTTTACATCATTTTCTTCTTTCTTTTTTTTTCTTTGCTTTTATGCTTTCCTCTTCTATATCACTGACTTTTGTTCGTTTTAAAAAGGTTTAATTTAGAAATCTTCTTATCTTTTTTCGGGTATACCGGATACTGAAGAATACGTACTATCCGGTTTTGCCCCACCACATGTTTTAATAAAAATGACATATCTACATTCAATGATCCGGTAAAATATTGATTAATGTGTTAAAATACTTCTTAAAAGTTAATGAATAGAGAAATATCTTTATTGATATGATTCTTCAAGTATATAGTACTACAGAGTGGTATATATTAATTACAAAATCGAAATATTTCAATACAAAACTTTAAAACATTTTATCAAAAAAACTAACTTGCAACGGTCATCTCCAATTTAGTTCCTACCGGCATAATCGTAGTTTCGAAGTAGTTTCTGACTTTTCTGCTAAATTGTAGCGGTCATCACGGAGATACAGGGGTACCCGATTTGACCTAGCTACCTGGTTTTACCCCATCTTCCCCTATATACTATAAACATAGATTTATAATTTCCAGGTTGCTACCAAGCTAATATATTTATATATATAAGCTTGAATTTAACGCATAATATTCTTTTTGAATGAATACAGCATACTCCCGATTATCCAGGTTTGGATTATCCGGGTTATGGATTAACGGAATTCTGAAACCCAGAAGTGATGTGGTAATTATCAATGTTATATCATAATGTTATACCATAATTTAGATATAAAGATTTTTAAACGGCCCATATTCATTTCTTTATTATATCTTAATACTATGAAATATTGCAATCATTTATTGCTGCAAATAAAAACATTACTGTATTTGTTTCCTTTTTTGATAAATAATAGAGCATTTGAATATATGCATTTATGCCATTTATTTATTTTTTTATTAAATGTATATTGGTCCATAGTTCCGATTTTTTAAGTATTTTGCGTATTATCCAGGGTATTTAATTTCCCGACAACCCGGTTAATCGGGAGTGTGCTATATTTCATTCATTTGGTAAAAAGAAGAAAATTTAAAAATAAAATATAAAAATTAATATACATATTTGTTTTATATAATAGTAACCGATGCCTAAATGGAGTGTGGCGTCATCTGTTGACAAAAAAAAATGGTAACCGATGAATTTATATACTTCAATTTTGGAATAGTGTAGTGAAAGAAAATTTGAATGAGAGATGTTTTCGTTAATATGACAATTAACGAAAACATCTCTCATTCAAATTTTCTCAACAAATTATACAATACAGACTTAATTCTAGACAACTACAATTTCTTCATTTGATTTGTTTCAAGTAATACTGACAGAAAATCACATTCGTTTTTTAGTATCAATCACAATTTATTGCACATACAATATATGATCTAAGATTTTTTATGAATTAATTACAGCACTAAAAATAAACTTGTTCGATTTATAAAAACGTAAAGATTACCGATATTATATTATCATCTACAACGATCGTTATAAATGACGAACTACTCGAAGAAATAGTTTAATAGGTATAAAAATCTTTAACTAATAGCCAAACAGAGACTATTATCTACACATAACATAACAGAAACTGCGCCGTCTATTTATAACATTATGCTTAGGAGAAATATGTTTTCCGACTTTACGATGAACTGCATTAAAATAGTATTTTTGAAAGCAGTTATATTCTAACCATTAATTAGAGGGAATCGCCTATAGCTTGATTGTTCCTATCAATCTATAGGCGATTCCCGCTTCTTCAAAATTCCAAATTCACTCTAGAAAATAGCGTAACGAACCTAATATTAAATTGAGAGAGAGAAATTTATTGTAGTAAACTTTCAAATTTTTTTTTCTTGGTAATATTTTGACTTTGAACACTGTTAAAATTTTTAAACATTTAATTAATGTTGTTAATATTTACCGTTAAAAAACGAAAATTTCTAATACACTCAGCCCTCGATTTACACCGTAGATACGTTCCTGGAAAAATCGTGCAAACCGAAACCGTGTAAAACGAGACGCAGAATTTATACAAAATAGAAGGATATGTTCAATTAAACTGTAAACCGTGTAAATCAATCTAAAGAAGATAATGAAAAGTCAAGGATATGTTCTTTATAACCGTGTAAAATGAAATAAGGATTAAAGGAAAAA
>AYEL01084383.1:0-12099 GCA_000484575.1 Olivierus martensii
TAATGCAGGTAAGTTATCTGTTGCCCCTTACTTTGACACTTAGTGCCATCTAATGATATTTATTGTCATAAAATAAAAATTGGACCCCCTAGGGCCCTAAAAAATGGCCAAATAAGAAAAGATCTGTTGTCGCAGACATCCGAAAATTAGACCTTTCTAACGATACCATATTTATAGAAATCGGTATAGTGGTTCGACCGAAAAAGGGACATTCTGTCAGCAGCCTCGTTTGACTATTAATATATATGATATTAAGGAAAAAATAATGTAAACAACGGATGCAGCGTGAGCATATAATAGCAAGTTTATAAAATTTTTTATCATCAATAAAAACATAATTTATGAAGGATTGAAAATGTATTTATAAAAAAATAATCAAAACTCAAATATAAGATATTTTTAAAAAGATTAGTTGTTATAAACTTAATAATATGACACGAACTGCGATGTTATCATCAAACAAAAACTGCCAGCATTAGCATCTTTACATATTCCAATCTGAAGGATGCTTTAAATAGTTAATGTACAGTCTATGACAGAAAGGTTTTGACATCTACCGTAGGGGCTGTATTAGAGGAAAAATGCAAGTTGCCAAAATTTAATAATTTGTATGCTTAATATCCACTGACTATATAAACAATATATTTAATGTAATTTTGCACTGAATGCAAGTTGCCAAAATTTAATAATTTAGTAATTTGTATGCTTAATATCCACTGACTATATAAACAATATATTTAATGTAATTTTGCAATATATTAAAAAAGAATCAGTAAGTCTATTTAACAATGATTTTGCTATTTTTTTTGTCAACAGATGACGCTACTTTCCACTCAGTAAGAGTACTAAGTGGCGGGGCGAAACAAGCCCTTCCACAGGCTGCCCACCCCTGCGGAGGGGTCAGCCGGATTGTGGAGGACGGGGATCGACGGGCCGGGCCCGGACCCCATGATAAATATTTTCAAGGGGTGGGACCCGAGACTCGAACCCGGGTCCTCCAGAGTGGAAAGCCGAAGCGTTTCCACGCGGCCAATCCGGTCGACATGATTTTGCTATTAACTAGATAATAGTATATTAATTAGAATTCTTACAATTCAAATATTTTTAAAATGTTATAAAAGTTGTAGTTGTTTGTTTAGATAAATTTGAAAATTGAATTTATTTCTTGGATAAATAAATAAATAAATGTAATTATGTCGGCCGGATTGGCCGCGTGGAAACGCTTCGGCTTTCCACTCTGGAGGACCCGTTGTACGAAAAAAAAATGGTGGATTACTTACCCATGAGTAAATGGAAGAGCTATTATGATTTTCATCTTTTAAACTAGGACTGCTGCTCTATCAGAATTCGGCACTGAACTTAGTTCGTTTCAGAGTCGTTTTTATATTAAATTTTGAGGAAACATGTGACAGACTTTCTAGTTAAATGTTGATCTAAAAAGCTTTGAGTTTAAAATAAAAGGCACTCCCTGTGTAAGTTAAAAACATCTTTTACATATTTAGATTTTTTTCTTGGTATAATATATTGAAAACAATTTGAAGAATCGACTGAGATTAAAATAAAGTTAAAAACATCTTTCATATATTTAATTTTTCTTAGAATAGCCTAATTTGGGGCAATGAACCTCATTGGTCAAATAGATGTGGCGCGAATCTCTCTGGATGGATTGGACAGCGTGATCTATCACCCCTTTGCCGAAAAAGGTCAAATTACTGAGATTCTCTGTGGGACGGTACTTTGCCATGCATTCCTATGCTTGCATTATGCGTATGCTGACATACGCCGATGTCCCTATGGCGACGGTTCGAGTTGGCCTGGGCTACCCGCAATAGAAATGTGAGTGAAAATTTGTGAAATTGTTCTGTTCTCGGGCCTCGTTTCACTTTCTATAGAGGAGTCCTGCAGTGTTGGGTATGCCCTGGTAGGGGATAGAATAATCCAGACACTGTTCCAAGTGAAGGCATTTTTATTGGATCGGTAGAGCCCGGCAGCACCCAACCATCGGTAGAGCCCGGCAGCATCCCTCTCGCCGGTGGATACTCTAGTTCGCTTTCGGCCGGATGGTCGCGTGTTAAAACTGCGGCTTACACCTTAGAGGATCCGGGTCTCACCCTTCCAGTGTTTCAGAAGAGGTCCGGACCCCCCTCCGATGAACCCTTCCTTCACCCATTCGGTTGATCCTATCATGGGTGTTTTTTTTGTCAACAGATGACGCCACTTTCCACTCAGTAAGAGTACTAAGTGGCGGGGCGAAACAAGCCCTTCCACAGGCTGCCCACCCCTGCGGAGGGGTCAGCCGGATTGTGGAGGACGGGGATCGACGGGCCGGGCCCGGACCCCATGATAAATATTTTCAAGGGGTGGGACCCGAGACTCGAACCCGGGTCCTCCAGAGTGGAAAGCCGAAGCGTTTCCACGCGGCCAATCCGGTCGACATGATTTTGCTATTAACTAGATAATAGTATATTAATTAGAATTCTTACAATTCAAATATTTTTAAAATGTTATAAAAGTTGTAGTTGTTTGTTTAGATAAATTTGAAAATTGAATTTATTTCTTGCATAAATAAATAAATAAATGTAATTATCATTCTAAAAAAAACCATTCAGATTTTTGATTGCTAAAAGCACTTTCTTGATTAGTTTCTATTATATCGAAAATTATAATAGCTAACATTAAATCTTTTAGACATAATGTATATTATACATTTCATTAAGAAAACAAACTCTACTCTTTAATAAAAATCCGGTTGATGTATAAAATGGGAATGATTTGCTGATAAAATTTTTATATATATTCTAAATTTTAATAGTATAATTTTTATGTATTGATTTTATTTTAACGGTTTTATAATTTTCTGTTTTTATTCTTTAGTTTGTCATTCTGAAAAATGATATACTTTGGTTAGGTAGGTTAAGCCGCCATTTCACACAAGGGATATACTATATCTGGCGGCGGCCATTTATAGCACTCATCACAGGGTGGCCAACACCCATGATGGGGTCAACCGTATGGATGAAGGATGGGGTTCAACGGACCGGGCCCGGATCCCTCCTGAAAAACTGGGAGGTGTGGGACCGGATTTGAACCCGGATCCTCCAAAATGGTAAACCACAGCTTTACCACGCGGCCATCCGGCCGGGTATACTTTGGAATAAATATTTTCCCTCAATTTTTAAACTACTGTATCTGATTCTTATAACATTAAATATAAAATTAGAACCCACTGAATAATGGTGCTAACTTTATAAGTAATCATATATATAATGAATTTGAACCCGGATCCTCCAAAGTGGTAAACCACAGCTTTACCACGCGACCATCCGGCCGAGTATACTTTGGAATTAATGTTTTCCCTCAATTTTTAAACTACTGTATCTGATTCTTATAACATTAATTATAAAATTAGAACCCACTGAATAATGGTGCTAACTTTATAAGTAATCATATATATAATAAATCTAATTTTAATAATAAAAATTTTAATTTCACATTCTTAATTATTCCAAATTAGTAGACATGTTCAAAAATAGGAAATTATTTTTTTCTAGCGGCGCCAACTTGCAATATTGGCAAGAATTATCAACATATAAATACTGTATTAATATAGCTTTTCACGAAAAATTACCGAAAAATTGAACGGTCATTTTGATATTTTTGATGGGCATGATATTTTTAGTAAAATACTAAAAGCAAATCCGTCGCCAGATGACCACAATGGAAGCATGCTGTGCTTCCATTTTGGAAGATTGGGAACAATTCCCTAATCCTACACTTCCCAAAGATTTTCAAAAGGAGCAGGTCTCGTTGAACTCATCCCCACCCGACGATTAATCTCACCGGAGATGTGTGCGTCCCGGGAGGCACCTAGAATTCCCTGCCATTTATTATCTACAGGTGGAAAGCGGGGTAAAGACACGCAGAAAAAAGATCACTCCAATACCATCTTTGATATTGGAGTGACCTTTTATTATCTACAGGTGGAAAACGGGGTAAAGACACGCAGAAAAAAGGTCACTCCAATACCATCTTTGATTCATCCATACCAAAGAAATAATGGTCACTCCATTATTTCTTTGATACCATCCACACTTGTGATGGAATCTATCTTTGATATTGGAGTGACCAAAGAAATAATGGTCACTCCATTATTTCTTTGATACCATCCACACTTGTGATGGAATCAAAGAAATAAGTGGCAGAGGAGGATCAGCGGGACGGCCCCGAACTTATCTAAAATATTTTGAATGTGGCAAGAATAGCTTTACCTAATTACCTCTGTTCACGTACTTTCGAGAGGATTCGAGAGGATTTGAGTGAGAAAATACTTGCATAAAAAGTCCGCCGGATGGCCGCGAAATAAAGCTTTGGCTTACCACCATGAAGAATCCGGGTTCAAATCTGGGTCCCACATTTCCAGTTTTTCAGGAGGATTCCGGTCCCGGCCCGTTGAACCCATCCTTCAATCATCCATTGATCCCATCATGGGTGTTGACTAGCCTGTGATGGGCTCTATAATGGCCGCCACCAGATACAATATCGTACGATATGGTGGCTTAACTTACTTAACCAAACCTAACTTGCATGAAAATAATTACAATATAATCCTAATCCTAATCAGAAGCTAATTGCTTCTTCAAATAATGATGGAAACTGTAAGTCAGTTTATGGTTCTAATTTTCTCAATAATTTTTATTAAAATTATAATTTAGGATCAATAATTTCATCAAGTATTTATTATTAGTTTTTTTTAATTTAGTTTTATTTACTACTCAGATTAAATAACAAAATAACTGAATGATTAATGGTTACAATCATTTATTGATACGTATTTATTTATGTACGATCAGAAATCTATATATTTAATTTACTATATTATATATTAATTAATATTAAATATCTTTTAATCTAAATATTAAAAGATGGAAAAGGTTGCTTAAACGGCAAGGTTGCAGGTTCAACCAGCAGAGATCACAAGAAGTGACTATCTAATGTCATCATGAAGAAAAATAATCATGGAGTCATTTCCAAACGATCAGAACTATCTTATATCGCAAAAAAAAATCAGAAAATGACTTACTAGAGATGACTAACTCTTCTTATCATATATTAAAATAGTGATGCAGTTCTCTGGAAAAAATATTAAGAAAATATTGCAGAATATATAAAAAAAACTACGAAAAACTTTTCATTTATTTTAATATTCAATGAATGAAAATTTTATGCAGTTTGTTATTTATAATATACTCATTCTTATCTGGGAAAATACTACCTATCTACACATTAATTATTTATAACAGTAATAAAATCATTTATATAAATGTTCATCGCGATTTAAAATTGCATTTTGTGTATGCCAAATCTAAGTGATCTAGAAAAAAATTGTATCATATATTTAAATAGCATTTATCTTGCTAGAATCAAATTCCAAGATGGCGAATTCCCACTAAAACTTCCAGAAGCTTGATAAAATAATTTCTACGGTTTTTTAACTTTTGTTCTATGGTATTTTTATTCTAAATATACAATAAAATTCGAAAAAATTTTTACTTTGGAGCTCAAAAATATGAAAAAAGAGGAATTACACGACTAAATCAGATCAGTGAAATCGCCAACGAGAGAAAGAATGAACCGGTAGCAACATATTAAATAATTATTGAATAATAATAATAATAATAAGTTATGTTTGAGTCACATTTACTTTATTTATTTTTTAATCTAATCTGTTAGTATTTTTTAATAAGGAGTTTTTCTAGAGGTTACTTTAAGTTATTGTAATAATGAAGGTAATAAAATTCAAAATTAGACAATATTGCACAGTAATACATAATTTATTATCGAAGAACATGTTAAGCAATAAAAATTATTACACAACTATGGTAAATGTATTGTTTGCTAATAAAAGAAGTTGTAAATAATAAAAATTTATTGGTTTGTGCTACGATATTTATGTTTTTATTCATTTTAATTTATGTTTGAGTCACATTTAATTTATTTATTTTTTAATCTAATCTGTTAGTATTTTTTAATAAGGAGTTTTTCTAGAGGTTACTTTAAATTATTGTAATAATGAAGGTAATAAAATTCAATATTAGACAATATTGCACAGTAATACATAATTTATTATCGAAGAACATGTTAAATAGCAATAAACATTATTACACAACTATGGTAAATGTATTGTTTGCTAATAAAACAAGTTGTAAATAATAAAAATTTATTGGTTTGTGCTACGATATTTATGTTTTTATTCATTTCTTATAGCTAATTCCTATTGCATGATCTAAGCTCACTCTTCATCTTACAAAGAACACAGATGTATTTATTTCATTGTACTACAACACTCTTACTTTTATTCGTTTTTTTATAACCAACTCCTTACTGCAATACATTATTTATATTCATTTTTCGTGCGTTTTAACAGAAACATGGACCATATTTTCAGGGGAGTTCAGATGTTATTAACTATCTTCTGATTATTCAACTAATTATATAGAGATATAATAAGGAGTGATATATACCGTATATACATAGTTGTATTTGATTATAATAAATATATTTAATATCTTCAGCATGCTAATTCATAGAGAACTCCAACTAATCAAAATATCTTTTCAAACATCATGAAATCTTATAAAATCAAAACTGATGACTCTATAATTCAAAAATCATTCACTGTCGCTGCACAATAACAACAAAGATTAATACATCAAACATTATGTAATTATCCGAAACTGACTGCCACCACCCACTTTTAAAACTATTTATATCTCGATATTATTTTTCATTTTTATGTGACTTTTTCTGATATTATAAAATTATTTTTTATGGTTTCATACACGTTGTTAATATTTGTAATTTTTGTATTTTTTTTTCTTTTTTTGTTCTAGAGAACACGCTCGAAGCCAGTTTCCTTCCTTGGTTTTCAGTCTAAATAAAATAAAATATTGCAATGTTTAAAGATGTGTTAATATGGTATATCATTTCTACGGATTTTTCATAGAAATCGAAATACGCTTATTTACAAAAAATTAAATAAATATTTAAAAATTTTTCATATCAACTGCATAATATGAAAAATAATCAGCGTGAAAGATGGCAATTTTTGCTTTCTTCTCTCTCTAAGTGGGATTCATGTATAAGTAGGGAAGCATTTTCTAACTGTGTGGTGTTATTGAAATTTTTAAATATTGTATTTTGCATTATTCATTTAACTTTATGCAAGAATCATTGTTGAGATTTCTATGATAGAAACGGTATAGCTATAGAAGGTTATTGTACTTGATAAAAGAGGCATTAGAAACAAATTTATGGCGAAAGTGTTTTATGTAGTTTATAATAAAAATTTATTTTAAATTAATTCTTTTTACAGCACTTAGAAAATTTTATCAATCTTTTTTATTCTACCATATATAAACGATATAAACATTTTCCCGGATTTAGTAACATGACACAATTTTGAAATTTGAAATATAAAAATAAGATTATAAAAATTGCAAAATTTTTCCAACGTATTGAATAAAATAAAATTTCCAATACAGTATTATTAAATGACACTTTAAAAGTTTCCAAAAATATATAATAATAATAATAAACATTTCTTTATAGAATTAAAATATGAGTTGTAATTATAATGTTATTAAGTAAATAATAAATTTAAATTTTGTTTGAATTGATTTGACTGTTTAAATTAATGCAAACAAAATTTTAAAACTGATTTTATGTAGTTTTTTTCACGTTTCTTTTCTTAAGGGAAAAGATAACCTATGTAATTAATACCCATTTGACAAAATATTAAACTTTGATCAATAAAAATAAGACGAGAATTAATTTCTTCATAAAAGTGCTTATGCGAACTAGTCGACAAGTACTGATTTTAAAAATTCTTTCGAAGATTTTCTAATTAACAATTTTTAAATTATTTTCTTAAAATTGATTTAAAATAGGTTTTTTTTTAATTTTTAAAAAAGTAATACATGTACTACATAAATATATTATGTATTCAAATATAAAAAAGTACATTAAGTATATATTAAAGCGATTTGTATTTCCTCTTCTGATTTTTGAATTATGCATCAACAATCACTTTAACGATATTATATATATTATGTATTCAAATATAAAAAAGTACATTAAGTATACATTAAAGAGATTTGTATTTCCTCTTCTGATTTTTGAATTATGCATCAACAATCACTTTAACGAAATTTTCAAGATTCAATATGACTAAATTATATTTATAAATTTTTTGATTTGAAGTTAAATGATCAGCGAGATGTGATTAATTAAATGTATAAAAGGCATAAAATTAATATATATTTATCGCATTTATAATTAAAAAGCAGCAATAAATACAATTTAGAAAATATTAAATTTTATTGATCGTATAGGGTAGTTAAACGCGAATTTCGATATTTTATTCTTGTTATGTTGTCTTTCTGTTTGGTTGTACTTCATTAAAACATTTGATGTAATTAGTACATTTTCATTAAACTCGTTAACGATATTAAGCCATCAAAAGTAACTTCGGTGTGGCATCATTTAACCTTCTAGCTTCATCTATCAGATTATCTTTTATATTGTACTTGTTCAAACATGTCTCAGCTTGTTTAAATATGAATTTTTAAAGCTTTCACAATGTTGGAAGAATATTATTAATTCAATTGGAGACTAAATACTTGATTAAGTTAGCAATCTTTTATGTCCTTTCAAAACTTAATGCTAAAAATGGCATTATTTTTTGGAATGGCATGACATTTAAAAATTGCTGATATTCAAACTCCCGAATTACTGTCTTAGTATATTTTGAACTAATTATTGGAGTTTTATGAAATTTATCAGGATAATCAGAATATTAATGCTGAATTTAGAGTAAATTAATTCTAGAGATTCATCAGTTTAAAATTTGCAGAAATTCATCTGTTTAAAATTGGATTTCCTTGTAACTACAACTGTTAAAAACTGATTCCAATTTTAAACTGTTGAATCTATAGGATTAATTTACTCTAAATTCGGCATTAATATTCTGATTATCCTGATAAATTTCATCAAACGCCAAAAATTAGTTCAAAATATATTAAGACAGTAATTCGGGAGTTTGAATATCAGCAATTTTTAAATATCATGTCATTTTTTAATTATCATGTCTAATAAACATTTAGTGATTCATCATATAGGTCTATCCATCGAAGATGATTTTGGTGACATATATTTTGATCTCGTATTTTTAATCATTACAAAATAAAGCAAAGGTTGAGAAGTCAGGCGAGCTGATTATTCCAGAAATGCTATTGCTATTTATAATGCTTCTGTGCATTTAATTGATTTTTTAATTAGAGAAGCTTTTGCCTTGAAAATATCGTAAATGAAATTTATTAATATGAATAAAAAGTATACGTTAAATGAGTATTATTTTTATTATCTATTTTTAAATATGCTAAAAATATGTCAATATTTTATACATTACTTTTAACTGGTTTTTGTTTTTATCTCTTATGTAACTTTACAACTTGATAAGATGACATTAAAGTTCAAGTTAATTCAGAATGCAGTAAATCTCACAAAAAATGTATAGCATATTCTTATACAACGGAAATTATAAAATCTATTGCAGGCTAGCCAGCATTTGTAACAGCATTCAACAGATAAATCAATCCTCACGATTAATCCGTAAGTAGGCTACAGAGTCTGGAATCCAATCTGGATGTATAGGATCATCTGTAATGATCAGGATCATCGAATCTATATGTACAGGAACAATGAACTGAACCCGATTCTTCAAGTGAAAATATATCAGATCATCCCAAAAGTAATGTCTTTTTTTATACTGCACTTGTTCAAACATGTCTCAGCTTTCTATACATGAATTTTTAAAGCTTTCACAACATTGAAAGAGGGTTATTGATTCAAATGGAGAATATATACTTGATTAAATTAGCAAGTGATTTATCTTTTATATCCTTTCAAAACTTAATGCTAAAAACAACATTAATTTTAGGATGACCCGATAGCATAGTTCAATGTAAACACTAATAAAACTGCAAAATCATTTTTTGAAATTAAATTAAAGTTTCAATAAAAAAAAACAAGAATAGTTTATTTTTCTAGTGAGCTTTCATACACAACCTATATAAATATTTGCTGTTCATATTTAATGAAATTTTCAATTAAAAATTTCAATAAATAATAATACTGTACCGTACTTAAATAAAACGGAAAAATAAAATTAATATATTTATTAATACAGTAATCGTGTGGAATATCTCATCAAATTTTAAATGATGTAATATTATTTTTATTCGCCATTATCTGAATAGTTTTGAAGCTAAGCTATCATAATAAAAAATTAAGAAAATGAAAACATAAACATTAATTAACACCGAATACGGTATAAGAAAAAATTAACAATATTCCGTACAAATAAATGAGCTGCAAGTCTGAGTTGAGTTTAGATGAACTGCGAGACTTGGAGAGTAAAAGTTAATAATGAGCGATAAATTGTGAAAGCGAAAGTGAACTAAGAAGAACTGTGAGTAGAGAGCGATAAATTGTGAAAGCGAAAGTGGACTAAGAACTGTGAATTATTGAGTGATAAATTGTGAAAGCAAAAGTGGACTAAGAAGAACTGAGTTATTCTGTTTAAAGACATACAGATAAGTGTTGTATGAGATAATTATCGGATTTTGTATTGAATTTAGTGATTAGTGTGAAAGTGGAGTAAGAAGAACTGTGAGTTATTCTGAATTAAAGACATAGATTAGTGTTGAGATGATTATCGGATTTTGTATTGAATTTATAGTGAAACAAGATTATTTTGTTGAAGAACTGTCAGTTATTCTGAATTAAAGACATAGATTAGTATTGTATGAGATAATTATCGAAAGTTCTTCTGAATTAAAGACATAAATTAGTGTTGTATGAGATAATTATCGGATTTCTGAATTAAGACATAGATTAGTGTTGTATGAGATAATTATCGGATTTTTATTGAATTTACTTATAGTGAAACAAGATTATTTTGTGTTGTGTGTAAATAGAATACTACTATACGAAATATAACTGTATTCACTCTTTATTAATCTCTATGAACTCGTAAACCTGTATTCACTTTGTTAATCTCTACGAACTCGTAAACCTACAAAACGTAACAATATGATACTAATAAATTGGACTATACGAAATATAGCTGTATTCACTCTTTATTAATTATGAAATAGTAACAATACACAAAACGTGACAATATGATACTCTTTTAATTTATAAATGGCATAATGCACAAACAACAATAAAACCCAAAAAAAATTTTTTTGTTTTCATTTAAAAACCGTGTAAATTGAGTGCCGTGCAAAATCAAGGGCTAGGTGTATTTAGAAACTTTCCTGAAAAACTAAACTTCCAATAAAAATAATTTAAGAATAATTAAATTTATTTTATCCTTGGAAATCGCTCTTGCAAGCAGTGACCTAGCTTTCATACACACATCCTTTATAAATATTAATAACTACTAAACACTATACAGCATGAAACTTTTAATTAAATCTTAATTCTAAAAATTAAAATTTAATTAAAACTTTCAGTAAATAAGTATACAGTAATTAAGTAAAACGAAAAACAAAATTAATACTGTACATCTATTACAGCAGTAAGCTCTTACACAGGAGTGGGCAATTATTTTCTGCCGAGGGCCGGATAAACAATCTTCAGGATAAAGCGGGCCGTATAAAAATTGAAAAGTACCTAAGCACGAATTTAACCTTAGGGCGCCGTAATAATGTAATTATTAATTATTGTTATGCGGCCTGATGGCTGCGTGGTAAAGCTGGTGTACTTACGTAGTAATTTTGTAAAAACAAATTTACAATTTAATGTGAATGGTGAAATTTATTATGCTCATGGTTAATTAAATCATAAAAATTTGGAGTAACTCGGTAGTATACGTGTACACTAACGCCAATATCCATTATTTTATATTACAGTGTATCCATTATTTTACTTTTTCTTTTCGAGTAGAATTTTACAAATGTGGACCTTGAAACTGTAATTTGTTCTAGTTCATGCGGCGGGCCGCATAAGATGCCTTCGCGGGCCGGATCCGGCCCG